>BQNB010034379.1:35943-51647 GCA_026074375.1 Tanacetum coccineum
ATTTCTTAAAAAAGTAGATAACCAAATCAAACTTTGTCTTCAATTTTACAAGTCGTTGGGGATAACGACCCGGGAATCATACTTCCCGGTTAATATACGTATTATATTATATTATATATTTTTTGAAAAATTTCCTTTTCACCTTTGTCCTCAAGGGTAAACTCGTAATTTTCCATCATATATTATATATTTTATATTTTACGTATATAGAATTGCTATATCATTCTCACCCAAACATTTATCCAAAACCACTAGTTTAAAGGCGATGATTAATCCGACATAACGTGGCTCTTCCTGAATTATGCATAGTTAGCTAGGCTATGCATAATTGAGGACCAAGCGACGACACATCCGACATAGCGTGACTCTTCCTGAATTATACATAGTTAGCTAGGCTATACATAATTGAGGACCAAGCGACGACACACCCGACATTGTCAAAAAGAAAACTTTTCGATTATTACACACTATATAGGATGATGAAAGTTTTTGACCTATCCTTGAAAATAAGTAAATCATTTGACATAGAAATGGGAAATTATTTTTATTTTATTTTTATTTTTTTATATATTTTTTTATTAATTTTTTTCTTTTTTTATATATATTTTTTACCTCCATTTCGAGAAACACGTCAACTATTGTTCATTCATTTTTGGGAAACACATTTTTGCTTTGTCTTCTTGATAATGCGTTTAGAGTCTTGTTACATATTCGTACGTTGCTTTTTTATTCTTTTTGGAATGGCCTCTAACTATGTTTGGGGTTTTTTGTTTTGCTGTTTTTCAAATCGAATGTTGTTGTACTTTCTATTGTTTCAAAATTGTGTTGCTTTTAAAATGTTGTTGTATCAGCTTTTTCCTGTCATTAGTTGTTGTATCTGTTTCTTCAAATATGAAAGGGAAACAATCAAATGAATTTATAAGTAGTGACCTAAACAAATATGGCAAACCAACGCCATCTAATTTTTATAACACGCAAAATCCTGATACATGTGAGGCTTTTGATAATGCATCGAGTGGTTGTGCTTCTACGTTCATTGGTGTTGGGATGGGTTCACACATTTTTGGCAGCAACTATGCTTTCGAAGGTCATAGTTGCCATAGTCGGAATCCTGAATTATATTTAGATGTCTTTGAGAAGTATATTGAGTTTTATGGAGGTAATACACATTGGGAGGCCAGCACAACTTTTAGAGGTACTTTCAGTTGAAATCGTAGTTTTTTTATTACTTGATTACTGAATTTCTTTTTAACTTACTTAGTTTTGTTTTAATGATTTGTCGTACTCAGGATGCTCAGTTATACTTGGATGTGTTTCAAAAGTATTTTGAGTGTTGTGGTGGGAAATAACGGGGATAATTTAGGACGAATTTTGAAGGTATTATCATTAAATTTGTTGTTCTTTTGTTAGTTGGTTATTGAAATTTATTATTCGGTTAATTCTCTTTGTCATCTTTATGTTCTTCAGGTACCGTGCTATTGGCTGGCTTACGCCGTGCCAATTTCAGGAAACGAAAGTTGCAGACAGATGCTGATAACAATGTTTTCGAATCTTATTCTTCTCTTTGCTCAAATAACACTAGTAAGCGTCGAACGGTTGACTTACCATGAACTTCGCTTGTTTCTTCCTTTCGTTTGGTCCAAAACAATGATTCGAAAGTGTTCCCGAGATACACGGAACTTTGTGCAATGGGTGTAGCTAGAAATATACAACTTGTGTGTAATGACACTACAGTTTCTGTAGAAATCGTAGAGGGGATGAATACGTTTCCATTTAAAAATTTTAAAATGTTTTGTATCAAATTTCTGATCAAGTTAGACGCAATGTGAAAAGTGTGTATACAACATTTATATTCACTATAGCATAATCATAATATTAACTTATATCTATGGCACAATTATCATCCAAACAATATAAGTAACCATTCACACACATATAGATACGATGCAAGTATAAATGTAAAGCGATAACGTAAATAAAAATGTAAAGCGAAAGGTAAAGGAAATGCAAACCGGACTCGATGATTTATAGTGGTTCGGTCACGAAGCACCTCTTCGCCATACTCCACTCCCCGAGTACCCAACTCGAGAGTTACTTCACTACTCAACAAGCTCCCTTTAGGCGAAGAAAACCGTACACAACTTAGCTTACACCAATTTCCGACACTAAGAGAAATGTCGAGTTCTATTCCTAGCTAGAACCAATATATCACAACAAAACATACCACTTCACGACAATTCACAACTTAGCTTCACCAAACGACTTCTTCTTTACTACACGACTACTCTTCACTTCACAACTTCTCTACCCTTCACAACCTTTCTATACTTTTCTTCACAACTTTACTTCACTTCAACTAGACACTACCTTGATCACACCAATCTAACACTACTTACTAAGATCACCATGATCGAACAACTATACACACCATGATCACCATGATCTAACTAGTACACAAGTTTGGAATACATGGACTCAATCTATACATTCTGAATGTAAGACATGTCATAAATGCACTACCTATCCTACATAACTTCGTATCTTAATGATAACAAAAGTTCTTCTCTTGTACTAGGAGGAATAAGGTTGAATCACTTGAAAACAAATGCTTAAGATTAAATGATCAAAGGAATGAAAGGAGAGTATAAACTGATTTAGAACAGAAAGAAAGTGTGTGCAAAAGGTGAGAAAATCAGTGGGGAATAGTCCAGTATTTATAGGCCAGCTGAGCTGGATTTTTGTCTGGGCGGTCCCCTTAAATAGGGGTCGGTCCCCTTAATAATTAAGGGGGCCGCCCAGCCCAGACGCTCCCTTTTTTGTCTTTTCTGGGGGAGGTGTTTTCTGGAACATTTCTAGCCGTTTTTGGGTAGAAAATTTGAATTCAAAATATTTATTTGAATAAAACATTTCGTTTAAATCTAAAAATGTTTTGTAAAAGTTATAAAAAGGTTTGTGACATTTTTATAAAAATGTGAGGTTAAATAAAAATTCCTTTGATCATAAAACAAATTAAGCATTTATTTATTCATACCTTAAGTGATTTACATCGGGTGCAAACTTCGTTGAAGCAGACTTAAGACGTCAAGAGATGTTGTCGTATGAATGCATTGATGATTTGTGATCACGAGTAACTTAAGCACTTTACGTTATGTGTTATAAGTTACATGTTTGTCATCACCAAAACATGAAGAGAATGTATAAATTAAATATCATAATATTTCTACCAATGATCTCCCCCTTTTTGATGATGACAAAATATGTAAACTATAACTCATAGTAAAATGCATAAGTTACTTGTTTACACTTCTTCTCCCCATTTTGTCGAAGCAAAAAGGTAGACTCTTAGGCGAGACTTATACTACACTTCACACCTTGAACCAAAGAGGCGAACTTGTATCATCCCAGTGAAGTCTTGCTCCTATCAACCCCGTTTAATCATCCCAAGATATCTACTTTGACACTCGAGAACTCCTTAGCTTATTGCGCTCCTATGACACTTGCATTCCATGTATATATACTCTAGCGGATCCATGGATCAAATATGTTGCAAAATCTTAACCTACATCAAGGGTTATATGTAAGCTCCTATGAACCTGACATTGACACAATTATCATGCTATAGTTAAATACTTACTGAGACGGATTAACATCATACGGACGCATATTAGCGTATGGATATGATAGCTCGCCAAAATCTTTAACACGTTTACGTCATGGTAAGTGTTCGTAATAATAAATACTGCAAACTACAAGTAACTATTGAAGTTAAAAATATAACTTAACTAATAAGAATAAATGATAAATTCTATTATAACATATTGTATGATATATTGATTGATAGTTATATAGAGTGCTCGTATGTACCTAAGATATTAGGATAGGATATGTTCTATAGTTGAAATGTTGGGTACTAACATGGTCAACGATATTGTAGTAGCATACTGTTTTGTCTCTTTCCCGTAGGTTCCGTTTTCGCGCGTTTTACTTTTTTGTTTGCGATGGCTCAATCGTAAGAACACGGTACAGTTCGAGACTCCCCATCTCGTGCAGTGTATGTCCCCCTTGTTTGCGTGGCACCAGGAATCAAGCTACGGAAGTGTGCTACAAAAAAAGTTAGTAGAAAATTGCACATATATATATACCAACATGCATGTCTTAGATATATGCACTCTAAACTATGAAATTTTAAAAGAAAAAATAAAACCTACACACACGACGTATACTTAAGACATGAGAATGTTTAGGAACCAATGATAAGGTTCGACTGACACATGTTTAAGACTTGACCAAAATTCGTTATAATATCGAATTTAATAAACAAGAACAAAATATGTTTATTGATTGACACACTATTATTATGAGAATGACTTCTTCCAAGAAGTCATTTGGATAAGGAGTATTAACGTATTTTGATCAACACATTCCTTATGGTATCATCATCTAACCAAGATGATGATGTGGATTAGAATAGACTAAGCGTTGTATTAAGAGATTCCTAAATCCTCAAGGTTTCTTTGTTAAGCATTATGTATGCTTTTCATGTTTGGAGAATTTAAGGATAAACATTATCATAAGACTTTAGGTCGAACTAAATGTTGATGATAAGGATGATTTGAGGAGGGAACATAAACGAAGAAGGATGAGCGTGAATGGAAAGGGAAGGTGTTAACATTAGGTTTGGTGGGTGTTTTGTTGGTTGTTAATTCGAACAAAGGTGAAAATATGAAAATGGTGAAAGAGAAGTGAAAGGCTTGACATTGTGATGACTTAACAATGCTTGAAGATTGAATATCATCTTTGTGTTCTTCACTTGCTAAAAAGTGGAAATGATTGGATGATAAGATGCATTTCATTTCAAAATTCACTTGAGTTTTAACAACATAGGCATACATGCTTATGAGTGTCGGGATATGAGGATGAGAGGCATTTTATTACAAAATTCACATGACTTTTGACAACATAGGCACACATGCTTATGAGTGTTGGGATATGAGGATGAGACATATTTCATTACAAAATTCACTTAACAACATAGGCACACATGCTTATAAGTGTCGGGATATGAGGATAAGACGTATTATGAAAGGTGTTCAACCTTTATGGGTTGTAGTGGTGGTAACTTACTATTAGATGGTTACATGGTTAAATATTCTAGTGAAGATGACTAGATGGATGACTCGAGGTTTGTAGTGGTAAGGATGACTCAATTTTTCATTTCACTTTGGTGGTTTGGGGATGTACTAGAACTAGTGATCACTAACAAGAGTGAATAATAGTTATGAGGTTTGAGTTTATGGTAGAAGTGTATCTTGTGATTTCTAGTGAATAAGAATCACCTACGTGAGTTCTTGAGAGTGTTTGGTTAAAGGATATATGTGAACATGTGTGTTTTCCCCTCCCTTCTAATTCATGCTCATCCAGACATAAATCGTGGAATAAAAAGAACAAATGAAGAGAAATAATGACGGAAGCGATGAACTTGACAATGTCCAATGACGAATGATGGTTAGCATACGATAAACTTCATCCGCGGAATTATGTAAAGGTAAATAAGTGAGGGGTTAGTTTCTATCACATAGCTCCCAACACAAAACCCTAAAAAAAACCACAACCACCCATGGGCCCAACACAGCCCAACAATGAGCCACTTAAGCTTGTATAAATACTTGTTTAGTCATTATTTGATGTGATAGGGAACCGGATAATTGTAGCAAAAATCACAAGAAAATAGCCAAAACCGGACAAACACGAATACGAGAACGGATAGAGTACACAAGAGCCAGAAGTTTCTAGCAAAGGTCAATAAAGTCAACCATTGGTCAACCCACAAAAAGGCAAATCCTTTAAAATACCCAAATAACCCTTAATTTAAATTCAATTTCATTCAATTTCACCAAAAAACCAAAAAAACCCTAAAATCACCTACTAACGAACACACACTAACTACACAAACAACACCTGTTCTTCATTTTTTATTAAATAGCTAACGATCGTTATGTCCCTTTACTATAAACCATTTTTACCTTCTAACCCAAGCCCAAATTACACCTGCCCAACTCTTTTAATAAAATCCCAAGCCCAGGTTAAAAAAAACCTTTTTTTTACCCAGGTCAAACACAAACATATAAAAGAAATTTAGGCGCGAAAATTGGTTGTTACTGTTCACCTTAGAAGGTATGGAGAAACGTCGTCTTACAAAAGTACCTCGCAAAGAAAAAACGCACTCGCAGCCAAAATAAGGGTTAAAAATCCCTCCCTTTCCTTAATCCTAACGTGGTTTTCGAAGATTTCCAAAGTGCCCAAAAAGCAATGACTCAGCAAAGAAAACGTCACCAAGCCCAAAGCTCTCATAAGGGCTACATCTCTTATCTCTTTACAAAAACAACCACAAAGCGTAGGACTACCAAGAAGCACACAAAAAGGAAAAAATTGCACTAAACTCAGTGTAATAAAAGCACAAAGGACTTCCAATCATTGGATTGCCAGCTTGGAAATCCGTATGCTCACTAGTTGATCCAACGGCTAAAGTTTGAGAGCTAATGATTGGCAATGATTGAAAGGCCAAGATCAAATCAAGGGGAGCGTGTGCAGAGGTCTAGATCCTTCTCTCCAGGCCTATAAATACAAGACCTCTCTCACTGACATGACGATATCTAGGAAAGCTATTGTAAATTTTAAAATTTTGCTTTTTATAATGTAATTTTTCATCCGTTTTAAATTCATTTAGCATATTTTGTTTTCAAAATCATTGAAATTCTCTTTTCAATAGATTGTAATCCGTTTGTTAAATCAATAAGAACTTAATTTTCATAGTGTCTAATTGTCATTTCATATTTTCCTTTATAAAAAATATTGTTAAATAAGCTCTCTAATGTTCAAATAAGCTCATTTAGATGTCATTTACACTATTAAGCTAGCTCTTTACTTAGTTAAGCTTTTATAAAGCCTAACTAAGCTTAATAAGACTCAAACTCAATCCTAAAATTACCTTAGCTTATTATTGAAGGGGAGCCAGTAATGGAAGGGCTTCCAAGACCATACCAACTTATTTTAGGATAAGTTGGAGCTTGTTGATAGCTCACAAGAGCATTTGATAAGCCTTGTTTAGAGCAAAGGCTATTGTAAGTTCTCAAACTTCTTTTTATAGCTTAATTTTGAATTTCAGCTTATTATTGCTTATTTTCTGCTTATTGCTGTTTAGTTTTGCTTAATAGTGCTTATTATAGTTGTTAATGCTTATTATTATTTATTGTTAGGTTTAAATTCTTAGTTTACTCTTATTTGTTATAAAAACTATCAAAATTTCAAAAATAGTAGCATAGTATTATAGCTTATTGTTCAGGCTTATTAGTTTGTTTAAATCTGCTTATTAGGTCTATTATTAGCTTATTAATATCTGGTATTACTTGTTTATGCTTTAAATTTCAAATTTATAAGCTGAGTATGGATTTTTATACCTTAAAGGGGTGTTTGGCATAGCAGTACTAACTGAGAGTTAGTACTGCTATAGGCTTTTTAATCCTTTAATTTGAGTTTAAATCTCATTTCTAGGTTTATAAATTTAGGATTTAGGAGTTTAGTTAGGTTTATTCAGTTTTAATCAAGTTCTTTAGTAATCTGTGGTAGTTAAGTCCAGTTTAATAGGTTCTATTAGCTTGATTCCTTGCTAGCTGTTCTTGTTACTCAAATTACATTTGATTGAGTGTTTAAGAGTGTAGAAACAAGGATCTATAGTCTGCACTTGTAGAATTCAAGTAGTGGTTAGAATTTGGCAAACTACATCAGTAGTCATATATAACCTATAAGCCATTTTCAAGTTTAAAAATCAGCAGGTAAAAATAGTTTTTAGAATTTCAACTTTTGTTCACAAGTAGATCTTAGGTCATATTCAATATGTTTTAGCTTATTTTGTTCTAAAAAGTTCATTTAGTAATCTGTTTTTAAGCTTAAAATTAGTAATTTGTCTTTTGAAAATCAAAAACATTCTCAGCTCCTACTGAGGTAATAAGCAGTTTTCATTTAGAATTTTTAGCTTTTTCATTAAGCATTTGATTTTAAAAATAGTTTTCAAAAGTAGTTTTAGATAGCTTTTAGGTCATAGTTTAAGCTAGTACAAGTCAAATTTCCATAAGGATCCGTTTGTGTGCTTAAAATTAAGCTCTAAACTAGCATTTAGGCTGTTTGGTTCTTAGTTTTTTCTTAAAGTGCTTATTTGGATTTTTCAGCTTATTGCTTAACCATTATGCTCATTTCGAGCTCATTTGTGCTTATTAGGGTAGTTTTAGGTTAGTCATAGCTTATTTGATTGTGTTTGAGCTTATTTGAGCTTATTTTGCTAATTAGCTTAAAATCTTTAAGTTTCATAGCTTTTTGATGATTTTGTCTCTCTAGCTTAATTTGGTTGCTTATTTTTATTCAAAATTGCTTTTTAGGTATAGCTTATCATCTGTTTTAGCTTAATTCTCTTTTTGGTTTGCTTATTAGGCTTAAATTAGCTAAACAGTTTGCCATTTTTATAGGCTTAGTATAGTATAACTTTAATCACATTTCGCGTCTACTTTCTTAGCTTATTTCGTGCTTATTTTTTTATTTATAAAAAAAGGTGCTTTTGTAAAAATTGCTTATTTAGTGCTTTTCTAAAAAGTTGTAAAAAAATAGAAAACAAAAACATTTGGGATTAGGGGAAGTCCTAGGTGAGCAAGGCTCGAACCCGGGACCTCACCCTTATCACCAAACGTTTTTGCACAACACACACACTCCCTCTACCACTAGCGCCCTTGGGTCTTATCCGTTTATCTTTGCATTATCAATTTACATATACACGTTTTTACTTCTTTTAGCTATAAGCATTGCACAACTTATTTTAGCTTTTTCTTAGCTTATTTGATAAGCTGGCTTAACCAGCTTATTTTTCCTAGGACCCTTTCAACATTTAGGACTTTCCTGCTTTTTTTTAGATTTTTCCTCCTTTATTTGTTATTTTTCTTTATTTTTCAAAGTTTAGAATTTTAGAAAATCATTTAAAAATAGTAAATTAATTCAGAAAATTACAAAAAAATAGTTTTTAGATTTAGAATAAATAGTTTTAGGTTTACAAAGTTTAAAATCTTTTTCATCATTTTTAGATTTTAAATTTCATTTTTAGCTTTTTAAATTAATTTTAAGAAATAGTTTTTAATTATAAAAAGTAGTGAAATTTGTTTTTATGATATTTTAGACTTTTCTAAAGTAGAAAATCATTTTTTGAAATTTTTAGGAATTAATTTGTCATTTTCTAGAATTTTAAATAGATTAAATAGGTTTTAATTCATAAAAAATTATTAAAAAGCCAAAAAAATATAAATCTTTCTTAGAAAATTTTCTTTTGTTATTTGAAAGGTTTAGAAATTAAGTTTGAATTTTTAGGGTTAATATTTGCCTTAGCTAGTTTTTAGGATTCCCGTTTTGCGTTTTTAGTTTAAAATAGTTTTCCCTTAATTGTTTTTAAGTTTTTGCCTTAATTTTCCCGTAGTTTTAGATAACCAATCATAATCTTGTTCCATTCAAGCATCGATTCTCAAAACGACTCTCGACTTTCAATTGCATTCCTCGTTGGGGATAACGACCCGGGAATCATACTACCGGTTTACTATAATTGAGATTTTTTTATTCTTACCCTCTTATTTATATATTTATAACTATATTTTATATTTATATTTATATTTTAAAGGGTATAGTCCACTTCGATCAAATACCAACAATCATCTTTGTGGTTTTGATAGATTATGTATTGACATGGTTTCTGCCTAAGTTGTGGGGAGGGCTTCTTTCTTTTCACCCTTTATCCATACATTTCTTTTTAATTCTTCCACCCCTTAAATACTTACCAAAACGTCATCACTAATACCTTGTTGTGATTCTTCCAGTGTTAGCTCAATCTTAGTCGGCATTATTCTCTTATTCTCATTCTTCTCCAATCATACCTAAGGACTTCTAATCTAACTATGGAATGTCCACAAGTAGATCCCTTCAGTTCTGGTTGGATCATAGGACTTATACATAACCTTAACCACCTTATGACTTCATCGATGTTGTGAGTTAATTGGTTGTTGGGTATAGAGATCGAACCATAAAACCTTTGATACAAACATTTTGAAATACCTCCATACACATGTGCATTGAGATTCAAAATTGTTTTGCACATGAAGGAAAGAGTTGCACTTAGAGTCTTAAAGATCACATTCTTCTATATCATATTTTAATCATATTTTCTCCCCTTATTTAAAATAATAAATCTTTTAGTATTTAAAATACCAATTGATTAAAATTTATGACATAAAAAATTCCACGGGGAGAAAAATTATACCATGATATTGCATAAATTCATTTTTCTGATAGATCCCCTTCAACACATTATGTGGGATACCACTAATTTTTAAAACTTGACATTACAAGGAAAAAATAATATGACACCACAAATATGTTGAAGACGGAGTGAGATGCCTTAGTGAACGATGTATATTATTAATTGACATTCTAATTTCCACATTTTAATCTTCACATAATGTTTTTGTGATACATTAAAATTGACATTTAGAGATGTACCCCCAAAACTTAAAGGCTTTGGATTTTAAAAGGCTCCTATCAAAAATTGAGTTGACTTGTTCCGATGATTTTTTGAGGCATTATTTTGCCAATAATTACCACTTATAACATTCAAATTGTACCAATGTTAAATTTACTTAAGGAAGGGAGTAGTTGAACACACATTTAAACAATACAATTATTATGTGTTAGAAACATGAAAAGTATCAGTCACTTCCAATATAGTTAGTCATAACTCGTAATTTAACCCAATGTAATGTTAAGTAAGCTAACCGGGCCAAAGACACATGGAAAGCCCATATGTAAAGCCCATGACCGGTTAAAAAGCATGTATAAATACCCTCTCCACACATGTAAAGCCCTTTGACGGTTAGTAAGCTTTTGTTACACTAAAAGATCATTTACATAGGTAAATTTGATATAGTATCCTTGGATATAGGTGTACATGCTTTGAATTAATGAAAACATCACGTTTTTGTGCATTTTAGTGTTCGAAAAGCTTTATAAAGTACAAATCTTGATTTTAAAAATTTTGGCTTTAAATTCATAAAGTTTGCATTTTTAAGGTACCTATAGGCTTAGTAATACTATTTTGTTTAATAAAGATTTGGAAAAAATGATTATATGTTAGTCTTTTTGTGTTTGAAAGGATTTGAGTTTTATACCCAGCTTGAAAGGCGAGTTAGCAATTTTCTTGCATAAGGCAAGTTAGCAATTTTCTTGCATAAGGCGAGTTAGCAATTTTCTTGCATAAGGCGAGTTAGCAATTTTCTTTCTTAAGGCGAGTTAGCAATTTTCTTGCTTAAGGCGAGTTAGCAATTTATGTGTACAAGGCGAGTTAGCAATTTCTGTGTACAAGGCGAGTTAGCAATTTTTGTACAAGGCGAGTTAGCAATTTTTGTACAAGGCGAGTTAGAAATTTTTGTACAAGGCGAGTTAGCAGTTTTCTAAGTACAAGGCGAATTAGCAACTGTTTTTTGCAAGGAGATTTATCAGTTTCCTTAGCAAGGCGATTTATAAACTTCTATTAACAAGGCGATTTAACAGTTTCCTTAGCAAGGCGATTTATCAACTTCTATTAACAAGGCAATTTAACAGTTTCCTTAGCAAGGCGATTTAGCAATTTTCTTTTAGAAGGCGATTTAACAGAGTTCTAAGCCAAGGCGATTTATCAATCCTTTTGCAAGGCGATTTAACAATCTTGCTTTGAAAGGCGATTTAACAACTTCTAAAAGGAAAATTAATTCACTTGAACTCAATTCAAAACTCAAATTTGCTAAAGTAAATTATACGGTTTATCTCTTTGATTTGTAAAATCCCGTGAAACATTCAATTATCTTCCCGGTTTTATCAAGAGTTGTAAAATCCCGTGTAGTTTCAAGACTTAAAGCACTCTAAAGACAACTTACTAAACAACACAATTACTTTCAATCATTGTTCGATCCACAAGTAATCTAACAAATATCAAATCAACAAGGATTCAGTTATTCCACTTAAGAATACTCTTGCTGAGTATATGATACTCTCCGGTGTTGACAATCGTCCACCTATGTTGGACAAGGACTTGTATGATTCTTGGAAAAGTCGAATAAAACTCTACATGCAAAATATAGAGCACGGAAGAATGATACTTGAATCAGTGAAAATGTCAACTCTTTGGACTAAACTGTTGATGAGAATGAGTGATTCAGAACTAAAAAATATGTTGAATTGTCTGCTGCTAAGAAAATTCAAGCTAATTGTGATATGAAAGCTACCAATATCATTCTTCAAGGGCTACGAGCTGATATCTATACACTTGTGAATCATCACATAGTTGTTAAAGATTTATGGGAGAGAGTTCAAATACTGATACATGGTACCCTCTTGTAATTATAAGCATGGAGAGTGTAAGTTATATCGTGCATTTGTAAGTACCTAACCATTATGGGGGAAACACTTCTTCCCAAGTATTACTTGAGATTCAACTCAGCTGATTAATGATATGATATCTACAACTTGAAAATCGATCATTTCAAGTTTAATACAAAGTCTTACAACAGTCTTCCAACGGATGGAGCAAATTTGTGTCGGATGTTCAAGCTAGTAAAGGATTTGCATACTACCAAGTTTGATCAGCTTCATGCATATCCTGAACAACACGAACTCCATGCCAATGAAGTCCGTCTTCTGCGTGAACGCAATCAAGATCTACTAGCATTTGTAGCAAATCAGCAGATGACACCACCTCACTTCAAAACTTATTAGTCTTCATAAAACAATCATCGGCTTCAACAACAGTTTTCACCATCTCAGTTTGGAACAATTTATCCCAAACAACATTACTCATCTACTTATCAATCACAACCTCAATTCAATCATTCATTCGTTCCATCATCATATCCATATCAGTCTCAAATGAATCATCAAACCTCATCTATTCTACAAATTGCTTATCAATCACCTCAAGTCACTACACAACCAATGACTGAGTCACCTCTTATGGACTCAGGTTTTGCTGTTCCTATATTCTCTCCAGGAGATGATCCAATTACTTATCTCAATAAGGCAATGGCTTTTCTTATAGCTTTACAAGTGGTGAAATGGATCTTTCGATACCTTAATGGAACCATTAACATGGGTCTATGGTACTCGAAGGATACCGATATGTCACTCATAGCTTATGCAGATGCCGATCACGCGAGGTGTCAGGACATAGACGTAGTACATCGGGAAGTGCTCAGTTCTTAGGTGACAAACTTGTTAGTTGGTCGTCAAAGATGCAAAAGAGCACTGCCATATCAAGTACAGAGGCTGAATATATTGCCTTATCTGGGTGTTGCTCACAAATCCTTTGGATACGTTCACAGCTAACAAATAAGTGGCTTTTCAATCAATAAGATCCCTCTGTACTGCGACAACAAGAGTGCGATTGCTTTATGCTGTAACAACGTTTAACATTCAAGAGCTAAGCACATTGATATTCGCTATAATTTCATTAAGGAGCAAGTGCAGAATGGAATCGTGGAGCTATACTTTGTCTGGACTGAATACCAACTGGCTGACATCTTTACTAAACCTTTGCCTCGAGAGAGATTTAACTTCTTGATCGATAAGCTAGGTATGAAAAGCATGTCTCCAGAAATGTTGAAACGTCTGGCAGAGGAAACGGACGAGTGATGGTGGTATCTCATATCCTATATATATGTATATATGAAAACATAAAAATTCCAAAAAGACTTTCATTTTATAAAATTTTACAAAAACAAAAGAAAAAATTAAAAAAATCAGGCAACTGTTCAAGATACTAATTTGCAGGCACAACAAGATTCAATGATTTTATATGTGATTGAACAAATGTCCAAAAAAATGATTAATCATATAAATAATTGGTAAAAGGCTAATAAAGAACAAAATAATGAAACAATAACCGTTGAGCTTGAGAGATATAAGGGGGGTCAAAAATTTTAAACAACGTCTTAATATTGATTTAAGTAGTCGTGAAAAAATGATTGATTCTCAAATGGATGATATGATTAGAGAGAAACTTGCACTTAAAGAACAAGTTGACTCACTTGAGCAAAATCTTTCTAAACAAATCAAAGAAAAGGAATCCGTATTGCAAACTTTTGCAGTTTTCAAAAATAAATCCAAAGAAGAAGAGAATAAATATATGGAAAATGAAATTGATTTGGAAAAGAAGATTAAGAAACTTGATAATATTATTTGTAAAGTGGGTCAATCTGGTCAAACAGTGAACATGTTAACTAAGCCACAAGCATTTTATGGTAACACACATAAATAAGCTCTAGGCTATCAAAATCCGTTTTATCTTAAGAAAGCTCAGCGGATAAAACCAAACTTGTATGATGGTGTTGTTATGTCTAATGCAAATTTTGCTATGCTTGTGATTGATGATGAAGAAACATTGATTTTGGAAGAAGAGAGTCGATCAAAAATGTCTGAAAAAGCAAAGGATCCTGAAGTTATTGCAAAGAAAATTTCTCATAAACCTATCGATTATGAAAAATTAAATAGACTAACTGAGGATTTTAAAAAATGTTTTCTCTACAACAAGAATTATCAGCTGAACAAGCCTTTTGGTTTCATATACTTAATCCAACCATTGAATGTTCCCGGTGAACTACCTAAGGTAAGTTTGGTGAATGCAAGCCTTAAAAATCTTAAATTCCACCTCACCCAGTTTGACTCAGTTGTAAAGAAGAGGACAACACCTAATGCTCTTGAAGAAGGTGAATGGGGGTTTAAGAATACAAAAACTATTTTTAACAATGAAATTATTCCATTTCTAAAATCTTTAAAAGACATCTTTAATGTGTTTGATAAAGATCTTCTAAATGAAATAACAGAAGTACAAACAGTTTTTGACCAAATAGAAGCGGTTGTTCAACAGTTTTCAGTTGATAATTTTTTTTTGGAAATTGCTAAAAAGGAAATTCTTTGGAAAATGATCGACTCTTACAAAAAATCATGTCTCAAGATGTACTGTTAACTGTGATGAATTCTATGTCTTTGAATAATGATTCCGTAAATATGAAAATGCAAGAGTGTGAATCATGTGAAAAGTGTTTAAATCTTGATGCTGAGCTTTCTAAATCAAAACAAACATATAATGATTTTTTGAAAAATTACTCACAACTTGAAAAACATTGTATTTCTCTCGAAGCATCAATGCAATTAGAACAAGAAGTTTTTTAAAACGATGAATCTTGCGTTAATCAAAATGTTGTTGAAACTCAAGAATATATTGAAATTAATGATTTGAAAGCTCGGCTACAAGATAAAGACAAGACCATTTGTAAGTTGAATGATACTATTAAATCTTTAAGAGAGAATACCAAGGAACATAACGTTAAACATGATAAATGTGAACTTGAGCCCATAAATAAGGAACTGGAAAATAGTGTGGCAAAATTGCTTTCTGAGAACGAACATCTTTGTAATGAAATTAATCATATGAAACAGGTTTTTAAAGATTAGTTTGACTCGATCAAACAGACACGTGTTCGTCATAAAGAACAAAGTGACTCTTTAATTAAAAAACTAAACTTAAAATCTGTGGAAAATGAGGATTTAAAAGCTCAAATTCAAGACAATGTTTTTGTGATAACATCATTGAA
>BQNB010034380.1:11350-22025 GCA_026074375.1 Tanacetum coccineum
GCTTTTATTTTTGTTCCAGCTTATTGTCCTTGCTTATTTTTATGTGCATTCGCTTATTAGTATTAGCATCAAATCATTCCTTGTCATATTAAAACACCAATCACCAATCGTCTTTCGATTTTCCATCCATAGCCTTGTTGGGACATAACGACCCGGGAACGCTCTATACTGCTTCCGGTTTTCTTGGTCTCGCGTGATTCTGATCCTTGTATTTATATATATGTATTTATATTTATTGATACATAAAAAGGTGTAAGTTTTCGCGAGTCAATAAACCACGAATTCATCTTCATTAAAAACAACCATTAACATTGCAATAGAACCACTAACATTCATGTGGTTGGAATAGTTCATACAACCTTTAAATACAACTACCTTCAAACATAGACTAGGAAATCAGAATACATAACATAATTAAACCATTATAACTAGAACAAAAGACACCCCATCCCCAGTCCCTACTCAGACTTGATCACTGCCTCTATAATCTCCAAATATGCTTCCTTGGTGCTGATGTCCTCCTTAGCCTCATTGGTATGTGCTTAATTACACATACCGTTTTTCATTCAAACCAGACTTAAATGGCCAAAAACGTACCAAAAATACATTGTATTCGTATGTTTTCATTTATATTGTGCAGGAAACGGATATCCGACAAAAGGACAAAAAATCAAGCAAAAACGAACAAAACCGAGCACGGAATGGAAAAGCGTGAAAAGACAAAGTTAAATCGAAGCCAAAGTCCAAGAAAGTCAAAGTCAACCCCGAAAAGTCAACGGTCAAAGCCGAAGCCGTAATCGAAGAATACTTAATGGGCCCACTCGAACCCATCTAATGGGCCGGGTCAACCCATTAGTATATTACTTGAAGACTTATAAACCTTTAATCCCTAAAAAGGCCTAATTCCTTTTATTATTATACAGGCCCAAACAAACATTAAAAGCCCAATCACCTTAACTGGCGTTAAGTCTAAAACCCTTCACACTTAACTGTTATTAGCCTTACAAGGACCTGATTTGAAATACCCTTATACACGTTTAGGGGCTGGTTTTGCCAAATCCCTTAAACATTTATCACCACATGGACCATACATGAAAACAGCTTATAAATCATGAGGGACTACTTTTGCCAACTATCCAAACCCTTACCCCTGACAACTCAAACACGCAGGGTATAACACCCTTTCCTGCCAAAAAACCCCTGTTCATTGTCTCTATCCCCCCACCTCGTTTACTGTTCACCTCAGCCAAACCTGTCACTTTCCCACCTTATCCCCACCTCTTGCCACCTTGGCAATCCCACAAGCACCTATTGGTTGAGGGAAAACAACAAGAAACAAAGGGTGTAGATTGTTTTGCTTGGGCACAAAGACAAATGAATGGACAAGATGGCTTTGGACATCTCTCTCATACAACAAGCACAAGGCTTGAAGCCTCTCAGCAAAGAAACATAACTCAACTTAGGGTTTTAGTATAAAAAGCTTAGAATAGTTCATTTGTAGTGTAGAATTTTGTGTAATCAAATTTGTACCAATTTTATTTACTTGTCATTTTAATACATTGTCTTTTAATATATTGTCATTTAAATTTCTTGTTTTTAAATTCTTGCATTTTAAATTTTAAGCAACTTACTATTTTTTCTTTAAATACTGTCTTTTACATTTCTTGTCACTTAAATACTTGTTTTAAGCTATATTATAAGTTTTTAATACATTAAAAACCTATTTAAAAGCTTAACTTCTTTTCTGTCAATAAAACTTTGAAAAATCACAAAAAAATATAAAAAGAAGAAGAAAGCAACAAAAAGCTTGCTTAAGCTTGGGTTGGCTTTGGTTTGATTCTGATTCGGAAATCTTGGACCTAGGGGTTGTTAGGATTAGAGGTTAGGTCTACTTCAAGTAAGCTTGGACCCTTTGTAAGTTTCTAATTTATCATTTTTGCTTATTTTCACTGTTCATTTGCTTATTCTGTGCTTATTCTTACTTATTTATGCTATGTACTATTCTTTATGCTTGTTGGTGTTTGTTTTAAGCTTATTTTGTCCTTTGTTTAAGTTGTATGTGAATCTGCCTTAATATGCCTTGTAATCTGCTCATTACTTACTTGCTTATTTAACTGCTTATTTCTTGTTGCTTTTTGCTTATTATTGCTCATTAGTATTTGCTTTTTATCTGTTTTCAAATTTCTTTGTTTAAAACTTTGCTAATCTGTCTTAAAATTGTATATTTAAACTTTAAGGGGTGTTTGGCACAAGGTGGCAAAGTGGGTCAAAGTGTATTAACAAACCATTGGGTCACCTAGCCAGCTTTAACAAGCATCCTTGAGTTGAGTATTATCATTTTATTAAAGATTTTAAGCCCTTGAGTCTGTTTTTTGAGTTTTTTTTAAGTAGCCTTCAAAATTGTGTTTTCAATTCAGTAGTATATGAGCTTATTTGATTAAGTTTTAAAAACCTGTTTTGAGTCTTGTTTATGTGTCTCTTTTGGTGTCAAAATAGATTAGTGTAAGTGTTTTAAAGTCTACTTTGGATTTAGTTTGAATCGGTCAAAAGTGTCAAGTTATTTTTCAAGTCTTAAATCAGTCTTTTTAAATTTCAATTTTCAGATAGTTTAAGGTGTTTTTAGCTTGCTTTCTAATTTGAGCATAGCTCCTTTTAGGCCATTTCCATCTGTTTCTTACTTGCTTTTCATTTTCAAGCTTATTTGATAGCTTATTTTGAGGGCTGTAGATAAGCCCTTGTTTTTACAAAACCAAAATTTTTGCAAAGCCTTTGTGACAACCCCTTTTTACAAGCCCTTTTAGTAGCTTATTTGTTTTTCAAAAGTTGTTTTCTTTGCAGTTTTAAAAAGCCCATAAGCTGAGCTTTTCATTGGTATAACCATCTAAGCCCCATCTTGCCTTTTTGTTGCTTTAAAATAAGCCCAAAAGGTTAACCCTTGGCTGTTTATATGGAGTTGGTGCCCATATTATTAGGTTTAGAGCATTGTTTGTTTTAGCTTATCTTTTGTTCTTATTAGCTTAATTGCCCTCTGGTTAGCTTAGCAGTTAAGCCACTTTATGCCTTAGTGTAAAAAGCCCATTCTGTCCCATTCTTTGCTTTCTGCTTATTTTAAGTTTTGTAAAAAAGTACCTTTTTTAATATTGCTTATTTTTCTGAGTTTTACAAGTTTTAAAAAAAAATTATAAAAAGAAGAGGCCCAGGCTCGAACCCTGGACCTCCCCCTTTCATACCAATGTCCCACACTTCAACACACTTAACCAGTAGCGCCAGTAGGGCCATCTGGTTAAGTCTTACACTATTTAATTTATAACCCCTTTTTAGCTTTAAGCCCTTCAGCCTTTTACAGCTTATTTTTTGGTTATTTATAAGCTGTTTGATCGAGTTTGCATTTTTCCTGTAGGTTTTATGATAGGCATGTAAACTATTTTCCACTGCATTTTTAATATTTTCCAAAAATCTGTTTTCTATATTTTTAATAATAATTCTGTTTGTCTTAAAAAATTTTTAATTCATAATAAAAAAAATTAAAAGTCAAAAAATTAAAATTCTTTGTTTCAAAATTTTCTTTTATCATATAGGACCTAGGAAAAATAAAATTACTTTCATAGAGTTTAAATTTCAAAATTTCACTTTTTAAAGAACGGGTTTCGAACCCCATTCTCGTTTTCTTCGTTTTTCAACTTTAGAAGCTCCCGTTTTAGAATTTTCTCTAAATTTTCTTTTAATTTAGTTATTTTAGAATAGAAAAACTAAAAAAAATCATTTTAGGTCTTAATTTTTGATAATTTAGTTTTTAGACTCGTGTTTTTACGTTTTCGTCCTCGTTTTTAAGTTTAATCCCTTTCTAGCTATTGTTTTTAGGTTTTCTTTACTCGTTTTTAAATTTTAATTGTAGAATTAGTTTCCAAATCCAAAAATCTTCTTAATCCCATTCAAACGCCGGCGTATAACAAACGTTCTCGATTTTCAATTTGCACCTCGACGGAAGAACGACCAGGGGGATTTTTGATCTTACTTTGGATAAAATTAATCGATTTGAATCTTTCGGAATACTTACTTATCGTACTATAATTGAATTATATTTACCGATTATTATTATATATTTATTTATAAATATAATAGTAAAAAAATGAATATCACTCATCAATCATGTCAACCCCATAAGGTTCGATGGAAAGCCGCATTCCTATCATCAAGGTTCGATGGAACTCTAGGAGAGGCATAGAGTTTACGTGGGAACGCGAGGATCAATTTCATAAGAAGTATCCGAACCTGTTCGCAAACCCCGCACCTTTGTCAAATACCATGACTTGAGCTTTGGGGACAAAGCTCTTTTAACTGAGAAAAACAGTGACAACCCACCATTTTAGGTCATTTTACGTCCATAAATTCAAATTTATTTATTTTGAGCTTTTACGCATTTACTTTTAATTTCAACCGCTAAGTTAAATTGCGTAAACCAAAAGTCAACAATTAACGTAAACCGGCATTAAACAAATAAAAGTTTACGTCAAACAAGTGTTATATAATTATTACAAAGATAATTTATAACTTTTCGTATTTCATTTTTATACGTTGCGTAAAACGTTTATGTTTCTCGTTTTGAGCTTTCATGCATGCATGTAAACTATATCACCTTTCTACACTTAAACAAAAACCCATAATTATACCTAACACCCAAGTTTTATATAATTGTTACCCATAAAACTACCCATGGCCGGTTATATACAACCAACACACAAAATCAACAGTATGTTTTACTTAGATAAATACCATGTGCTAGTTTGAGCCTTTTTATTCAAAGTCTTCTTACAAGTTCTAGCTACCACTTACACAAGACCACTCCCCCCATGCCAATCCCTTACAAACGCAACCCCCTCCCCTTGATTCATGATTGTGTAAGATTTTGCTTTCTAGATATTTTCATTATAAAAGGAACTTTCAACAAGTCTTTCTCACTTCACTTCTCACTTATAAAAAAATCAAAACACTCTCTTTTCCTCTCTATAAGCTCATGACACGTAAATAAGCCATAGAAATTTTCATAGCTTCCATTTTATTGATATTACAAGTATACAAGTGTGATCAAGGGTATTATCTAAGGTGTTTTAAGTTGATTTCCAAGTTAGGGTTTCTAGTTTAAGCAAGGATTTTTCAAGAATTAAGATAGGGTTTCATAAATTAAGATTAGGATTTTGATAAGGTTTTTGGGTTAAAATCAAAGATCAGGATTTCTTTTGATCATAAGCTTTGTAAGCATTCTACATTTACTCTTTTAATTTTTATACATTTTGATTATGTTATCATATAGCTCTATACTTTCATAATGTCCATTTTCATATGCTCATCTTATATTTCAAGTTATATCACCACTTAGTTTTGTATTTTAGCAAGTTTACAAGAAAACCAAGATTATATATAAATAAGTAAATACTTACACATGGATGAAAATGATTTACAAATATGTTAGAAAATTAAAAAGTGTCTATTTTGGTATATTGCATTGACAAGTTAATTTATTAAACTAGTTGTTAAATAATTTGTTCATAAACTAGTTTATATAATTTCATAAATTATTTATGTTCTTGATATTTTATTTAAACATTTGAGATGAGATGGATGGCACTAGGTTAGTGGATGGTGTTGTTTGTGAAGGAGTTAGAAGTGGTTAGATTAGAGGTTGTTGTTTTGTAAAAATGGTTAAAATTATAGTTTTAAAGTGTGTAAAACGCCCCTTAGAATAGTTGGTTTTAAACCGTATGTTATGGATTTTTCGACGAGTTAAAACCTTAAAAATGTGTTAGTGTGTCTCAATACAATTCTGTGCATATAGAGAACACGAAAAACGGACTTAAAACGAAGAAGTTGTGGTCAAAACTAGATTTGAAACAATGCCGAAGAAAACAATTTTCGGCAAAATCTGGCAGATTTATCATTCGTATTTTTAACTATTTTCGAGTCCGAACCGACTTAAGTATAAAACTAGAATGTTGTCCGGAATGATTTTTCAGTAAAATAATGCGAGTTTTGAAGCCCAAAAGTGTAACACGAAAGAGTAAATCTTAATCAAACTTGGACTATTTTTCGGAAAGTGTTATAAAAATTCGGGCAAATCACATACGTAATCATCATACTTGTCACAATGTCTTTTGATAACTCTAAACTTTGATTTTTGTCTAGCCTGGTCATGATAGTCCATTTTTTAGCCTTTTATGGGCATCAGTGACCATTTTGCCCTTTCAGGTAAATTACAAATTTAGTCCATGTTACACAAACTTTTGCATCAACCATCCCGGTCCCCTTTTTAATGAACAAAATTATTTTTATGAGGTTATCGACTAAATATAATTACCCGATCCACCCTTTTTGTCTTAACACTATAGATTTTTACCCGTATAACAAAAGTATAAAACGATATAAGATCATACTACATAACTAATTTAATTACATACTAAACTGTTAAATACCATTACATAGTTAAGTGTTAAAATACTTACATTACATAACATGCATCTTCAATAAATGATTCTAAAATCATCACAAGTCTCACACACAACGCTAGGAAACCTTTCAACAAATATTGAAAATAAACCCAGGCCATAGTGAAAACACTCAACTGCAAAAACCAAGGACACTAGGAACTTAAAGCTTAATGGCTTATTCCCATTAATCTGACTAGCCACAACAAGTATGAATACAAGTTTTTTAAGGGATGTTTCCACTCTTTTAACCCTCATCATTTTATCCGGGCTTGGGACCGGCTGAGGTTACATGATACCCAGGCAGATTTAAAAACTTGTAACCACCATCGAATTTCAACAACAATTTTAGTTAAAGCAGAAATGAACAAAGACTGCCATCCTTGTCCAGTAGAACATAACTAACGGTAACATAAGTACTGGAAAACTTCGAGGAGGAAAATGAGTCAGCGCTGGAAAAGATTGATCTAATATTAGCTACGCCTATATATTATGGTTCAGGTTCGAGTTGAATTAGTCAAAAGTGACCCAATTAAGAAATTATTTATCCAACACACTTGTGCAATACTCGTTTAAACTGAAGTTAAAACTTGATAAAGGTCTTAAAAAGTGTTGTTTTAACCTTTTATTTTATTAAACTATATATTACCATCTCACGACTGAACCATACATGCCAAGGGAGCAGGTTAGATCTAGACCTTGAAGACAACATATTCAAGATCTCAGCTAATTATATATAGAAAGGATCCAGCTCGTCAACTTATCAACCACAAACACTTGCTTAAATAGACGCTTGATTGGCTAATACATAACTGATATTTCAGTTAAAGCGAAAATTTCAATAGACAAGTTTGCAAGAGCAAAAAAACCTAGTTTCCAATATGAGAGCCTAAAGCATGTCTGATAATTAGATTATAAAGAAAGTGCATACAAACATAGTGATGATCATTTAAGAGCCATACAAACATAATTAGATTATAAAGAAAGTATCCCATACTTAGCAATAATCCAATTGTACGTGTCATCATTCAATTATGGTTTTTGGGGAAGAATATCTTTTTTTCTCATTTTCTACAAAACAAACTCCATGTTAGCATTTTATACAAAACATTCCTAGAAGCTAAACTAAAAACATCCTAGTCTGAAACAACTAATCAGTCACATTGTTATAATCATGAAAGTTTTAAAACAATCCACATCTATCATTTGGTTTTGTTTCACCAAGTGTCTTTAGAATCTTCCTGTATAACTCTAAACTACTCCATTCATATATCAGGTTTTCAAGCTTAGATAATTCCTAGAGTACCAAGTGATAGTTGCGGTTATACAAACCAGTAAATCAATTTTATTCATCATGACAATATGGGCTATTAACAAACCTTTAGGGGAAACAGTAACCGATGGTATGATAAACAATAACAGAGGGTATGATTATTCATTATTAGATGATTGACATTGGAGGAAACACAAAATCATGAAAAAATAACAAACCTTTGTTGTGATTCTTCATTATTTGATGATCGAGATTGTGGGGAAATGATCGAATGATTAGTTAATTAAGGTTTTTTGATCGGGAATATGGATGAGATTACCTGGGTTTTCTTTAGGGTTTGATTTGGGGATCGGGTTTGTGTGTGTTATGAAATGGGGTTTATTTTATTTATTTTAGTTTAGATAATTTATGTGTAACAAGTTTAGATAAATTATGTTTTAAAAGTGGGTGCTAAAATTAAATATAGAACATACCTTTAGGGACTAGTTATGTAAGGACCTCAAAGGACAAAGTGGTAATTGAACCCCATAAAAGGCTAAAAAATGGACTTGTATGAGCAAAGAAGACAAAAATCAAAGTTTAGAGTTATAAAAAGATGTTGTGACAAGTATGATGATTCTTGTTGTGATTTGCCCTAAAAATTCTTGCACTATTTTTACAAGTAATAAAAGTTGATGTGAATAGTAAAACAGGTTTTCGGACGTTATCGGATCTGTTTGGACTATAAAAACCTTATGAAATAATATAGCATCGCTTAGATAATATTTATACGCGTTTTAAACTTTATAAATATTATTTTATAAATTAACTAGACTATATATATATATATATTGTCGTGGTGAAAATACTAAAAGTGGTAAACTTAACGAAAGTATTATTTTGATTTATAAGCTAAGTCTAAAACTATTAGGTGATGATATAATAAGATAAAATATAATGCATTGTTCTATATTTTCATACGTTATTCTAAATTGACCTATAATTAAATAGGTTGCATACCGGTCCTTTGCGACAACATTCATAGTTGATTTTTCTAGAAATTAATTCCATCACTTGAAGTGAGTTTATAGCCCCACTTTACTTGTTTAACAACACTTTACAAATCTCGGGGTGAGATACATGCTATGTTTTACAATTGGACGCAAGTACTCTTTAAAACATATTACGAGTTGCTTAAGTAGCGATAACCCATTAGGCCCAATATCATGAACTGTTAATTACTTGGAGTAAGCGCGTGTGTTATAAATAGATCTATTTGGGATTGACATCCCCGTTCGGGTAAGTCATGCTTACTAGCTTCGGACGACCGAACTAACGAACGTATACCATATTGGATATTGGATGTTGTGGGTTGAACATGTACACGGGCGCATTAGTGCATAAATATGCACACATGCATAGTTGTAGCTTCAGTGTCATGAGCTTAAGGCAATCGTAATTACATTTTGTGATTTTGTATGTGTAACATTATTTCACACATTAAACTCTTACGGTTCTATATTTATACTTACATAAACCTATGAATTCACCAATTTTATGTTGACGTTTTAAAGCATGTTTTTCTCAGGTGATTAAGCTGCTTGACGTACTTGATGTACATTGGACTCTAAAATTTTCAAGAATACATTCATGGATTTCTATATACATGCAAACTATCATTCCTCATTTTACTATTTTAGGTCTTTCATTTTGATGCAATCTATTGGGACAAATGTTATAACTTATTTATTTCAATCAAATCAACGAGGGTACTTTAACTTAAATCAAACTTAACTATCGAAAATGACTCATATAGAGTACATTCCTCTCTCTATCATGTTCATAATGTATTAAGAAGAATATCCCCCCGGTTACCATTCTGCTACCACATATTTTGGGGGTGTTACACAACCCTTGCGGCCCAATCGAACCTAGGCCCAACACCACTTACCCCTTTGGAACAACAAACCCCGACACCACCTAATACATCCACGATCCAACCTACACCGACCCAATCTCTAAACCATAAACTACCCCCTATGGTCCAACCTACTATAGCATCTAACCCGCCTACTCGTACTCATCCTATAGTCACACGTGCCCAAGTTGGTAACATTAAGCCCAATCCTCATTTTCATGGTCACGTATCTCATATTTCTCCTCTTCCTAAGTCTCCTTTTGTTGCCTTATCGGATCCTCACTGGTCAGATACTATGTACGATGAATATAATGCATTAATTAAAAATGATACTTGGATTCTTGTCCCGAAACCACCTAATGTTAATGTGGTTCGGTCTATGTGCTTGTTTCGGCATAAATATCACGTTGATGGTTCTTTAAGTAGGTACATGGCTTGTCTCGTGTCTAATGGATGTAACCTGCAGTTTGGTGTTGATTGTGATGATACTTTCAGTCCAATTATTAAACCAGCTACTATTCGTACTGTTCTTAGTCTTTCATTATCTCAAAATTGGCCCATTCATCAGCTTGATGTTAAAAATGCATTTCTTAATGGTGATCTATCTGAGCCTGTTTATATGTATCAGCCTCCGAGGTTTGTGAATGTTAGGTTTCCACATCATGTTTGTCAGTTGCAAAGGTCGTTATATTGATTGAAATAGGCACCTTGTGCTTGGTTTCAACGTTCCGCAGGTTATGCTCTACGAGTTGGTTTTTTGTCGAGCTGATGTGACTCCTCATTGTTTATATACATGCATGGTACTGAGGTTGCGTATTGTTGGGAATTATTCATTCCTGACTTAGTACCGTTAGTGATAATACTTAGTACCGATAGTTATAGTTAGTACTGACAGTACAAAGTATTAAGTACTGATCAGATAGTTAGTACCGTTAGTAGAGAATAGCTAGTACCGTTTAAGAGATATGTATGAGATATTATAGGAAAAGATATGTATTATCTTTTATGCGTTTTGTAAGCCTGTTA
>BQNB010034380.1:25276-51646 GCA_026074375.1 Tanacetum coccineum
AAACATATTGTGGCTTCACGAGTTGGTTGGAGTAGATTAATAGGATTAGGGATTGAAAACGAGGGGCGACATAGGTCTATAAATGACTACGTTCATAAAATTTGGTTACCACAATACAATGGACTAACTAAACAAGTGACCCGATACAAAAACGTATGAAATAAATATATATGTGTAATTATTTATTGATTAATTAAAAATATATAAATGACACTGCTATATAAATACAAAACGAACGAGAACGTAAACAAACGTATAAATAAGTACAAAACGGAGGAAAACGTACAAATACAGATGAAAACGTACGAACATGGACGAAAACGGATGGAATAAATATATATGTGTAATTATTTATTGAGTGTAACTTTTTCTAAAGTTCAGTAGCCCATTTAATAAAACCCGTGAACAAGAGTAACTTGTTTGTAATGTCTTTAACTATAGTAACTTAGTCGAACATTTTCCCAAACTTTAGTAACATCTTTGTCTATTAACCATATTGAAAACCATTGAGATATTTTAGTTCAAATTTGAATAAATATGAATTTGCCATTATTAATCCCGTAAATTTAGTTTGCGTACTGAAGATGAGTGTTGACTTCTGTAATTTTCAACCGTCTAAAATGAGTGTTTGATTTCTTTAAACGTTTATATATAATAACGTACTTTGTCTTCCTCATAAAACGGAAGCTTTATAAATGCGTTATGAAATAAATTAAATGACCAAAAAGTGGAAACTGCTTTTTATTTTGTAGCGTTTTGTGTAATAATTAAAAGCCTTTTAATACTTACTAACTAAAAGAAAAAGTGTTTATAAATACCAAGTTCTCATGTTAAAAGGTGACAACACAAATTAATCGACTTCTCTATTCATTATTAACCTTAAAATCCAACTTTCTGATGGCGAAGAATATTATGTGTTTTGTTTGTGTTTGCATGGTATTTTTAGTTTTCACAAACAAGCTCGTTGTTGCTGACGGTCTAGATGTATGCCAATCTATCGGTACTAAATCTTACATGTTCCATTTTGTTAATTTGTAATTTTCTTTTAGTTCATTCATATATATTATAATGTTGAAAAAAAACATTTTATACGTATACAATCAACCAACCATTCATGATTTATTACTTTTTTTTAAATACTTTACAATATTTGTGCTGTCAAACATGCAGGTGCTCATATAAGGTCGTATGTTTATGATTTTTATCCAAAAGCTTGTACAAATGTTGCGTGCGTTAAGACGTGTGACAATCACCAGCCTAAAGGAGAATTGATATCACTTGCAATGTGCCGTGCAACTTCTTGTATTTGTTGTATGGGTCATTATTAGATGCAACTAAGTCCCTTGCATGTAGCTACTCTTTTGAAGTGTTTGTTTGGATGGCATGTAATAAGAAATGAATGGATGATTTGATTTTAATGGACAATATAATTGAATAAAACATTCTTATGTCCCTAGCTTCCCAAAATAATACTAGCAACTTGATTTGCAAATAGTACGGGTTCTCTTTACCCGGTACGGTACCATGAAAATCGACAAAAAAAAATCGGTACCACTAAAAAAGGCTATGGTACCAAGACGGGAGATCCCGGTTTTGGTACCGAAATTCGAATGATCTTGTTTCTGAACTAATTTTTTGATTGAAACAACGATATTGGTTGTCCCATACACTCTTGTGGTTTGAAAAAAAATCCTCATAATGTCATAATTAAACACTTGTTTTTAACGTTGCAAAAATATTTATATTATAATTTGAGTTCAACCTATGTTCATGTCTCCCTTTTTGGTTACATTGACCAATGCTCACTAAATTTTTTGTAATAGCAACTGTTTTCATCTACAAAAACAACTTTAATCTTAGATTGTATCATCTTGTTGACTTGAAGTTATGTTTGAAGTTCAGTTATATTTGTTTAATCCTAGATTGTATCATATTCTTGACTTGTACAAAGTTGATACATGTACATTTTTATAATCTTGAAAGGAGAAAAGGCTTCTCATATTAAAAGAAGTAAACACTTTACAATTACTACATTTAATACATTCATAACGAGGATTTATATATCAAACAGATTACAGAATATGTTTTCTAATGGAAAATGGTTCTCGAACCGGTATGGTACCGGTTTACCCGAACCCGGTACCGGAACCGGTACCGGTACCGGGCATACTCTCGGTTCCGGGAACAGTACCGTCATTTTTTGCCGGAAAAAACCGGTACCACAAAAACGGTGCCGGTTCGGTACCATTTTGGTACCGTGCTCATCTCTAGTGCAGGTCATTATCGAGATCATCCGGTACATGTGATACTTTTAGCATTTGATTCCTTATGATTATCTCTAAGAGCTTTTATCAAATCAATTTTTCATAAAGTGTTGGAACGTAATGGGGTCATGATGGCCAAGTTTTAATACTAGTGTAAACACTTTCATTCCAAATAGTCCTATCTAATTATTTTATGTCCAAACAGCTTTTGTTCAAAAGTTGTGGCTAATTTGTACTGAATTTGAGGATGTTTGGCATAAAATTTTGTGCTATCTTGTGCGGAAATTTTATGGTTGTTTTAAGCTGAATGAACACAATGCATTGTCCAAAATATTGTAGCTATATTTGGCGATTTTATGCAACATTGTTTGTGGCTTATTGCGGAATTTTTGGCACTATTTTGTGTTGTTTGGTTTTTGCAGATTTTATGTTAGTGGCGAATTTAGCAACTAGTTCAGCAGAATTTTAAGATGCTTTTTGGGGCTGTCATATTGTTTAAATAACAATTTAGATAAAGACATATTATATGTTGTTGCTGTTTCCATAAATCTAAAAAGCATCTAGTTTTGACATGGAGGAACACATCTATAAACAGACTATCGTGTTGTTGTTGTTTCTTTTTTTATATTTAAAAATGGTGAATGTATATTAATGCTAAACAATATATAAAAGAGATTATGGATCGACAAATATAACTATGACATGTCCATAGCTTCATGCTTGACTGCAAGAAACAACATTTAATAGCAAATTCCTACACCATAGATACTATCTAATTCCATAGTGTCGCATGCATCCTCACACTAATGAACTTACACAGCAGCCATGGATCTGTTATTGTAACAGCAGAATGAGGCCTCTTGGATTTTCAGGCGGTATGCATGACGACACATGGGACATGTGTTTCGTGAAAATCATACATGCATGTACGAAGAAAGACATGAAGACAGTTACAGTTTGATTATCGTATAATTTGTCTTGATCTGACATATATATCAATGCAGACGGGACACTACATGTTGTGGTTTGTGGGTTATAAGGAGGTGGTTGTTTTTTTTGTTTTTTTGAACGGCGGCAATATATATTAAAAGCTAGCAAACCAAATATTACAAAGAAGGATGAGTTTCAATAGGGTTTCTTAGCCCATCTAGCCATCTAAATCTACACTTTGGGTTTCTAGATGAAATCCACAAGAAAGATTGATGAACAATAGAATAACAATAGAATCCTAAATATTCGCCTTTTTAGGTTTAGTCATCAAAAAAATAAGCATTACGGAAGTTCCAAATAGACCACAACATTGTAGAAGCGATCCCTCAAGAAATAGTCCTAGCATGCTACGTACACATGAGCAATATTACCAAGGAATACCATTCCACGATGTTAGAGGACCTCCAAAATATCCCAATCGTTCACCATCTAGCAGAAGGACCCTAAATCCATGTGCCATCCCCACGAGAGAAGAGATGATAACAGTTCTCACCTCAATGAAGCCATTACAAACGAGGCTTACTAAGGAGCAACATCAATTGCCTTTTTTATCCATAATTCGCCACGTAGGAGTTTATGAGCCTCAACTTACAAATGAATACGTTAACTTTGATTGGAATACATCTTCATCTCCATCTAGTAAGATGTGGAAACTCCTAAGTAAAGTGTGTTCGTCTATATGGGATCGCGCAAGATACTGTTGAAGGATTAATCCATAAATATTTGTTTAATGGGTTAACGTTTAGATTAGTATGATAAGTCCAATTCAAAAAGCCTTTTTTAGGTTTAGGCTGATATAATTCACCTACACAGCAAAGAGAAGCACGACACAACAAATAAAGAATAGGCAGTTTGTTTTGGCAGTTAAAAAGTTAAGAGTCGTGTTGTTTCATGATACCTGTTGTATGAAGAGATGTGAAGCAACATGTCTCTTCATGGTGTCTTTTAGATATGTATAAATATATGTATTGCTGTTACAGAATTTGTAACCACGTTATGCAATATATATATATATATTTATATATATTTTATAATATAATATTTATATATATATATATATATATATATATTTATATTTATATATATATTTCTGTTGTTATCAAAATAGGTTCACAACCCCCTCTCCAATCTTCTTGTTGTCTTCCTATTAATTCTTGTATGTTTGTCATGAGGCTTGTGTGATTATTTCGATCGTGGAAAGAAGAATTCAAAACTGTAAACAGTGTATCAGAGCGAAGGAATAAAATACATACCAATTCATGTTCGCAATCATTACTCAAGAATCTGCCATGAATGCGATGAGAAAGGAAAGATACGGAGACGGTTACCCACCAAAGACTGGTGGTTAACAAAGAAGAGAAATAAGGCAGATTCAAGAGAGAGAACAGACAGGAAAGAAGGAAGAAGCAAAAAAATTGGCTGCGGTTTGTTACAAAGAAGAAGAAACACAGTTTGTGTTTCATAAGAAATCGTGAGAAAAGATAAGAAAACCAACCTTGAAACCCGGTTTCATGTTGAACCTTACAACCATGATGGTTGACAAAGGCATGTGCCAAATATGAAGATGTATGGTATAATGAGGACAAGGCTTTTGATGTTGTGTGATGGTACTGTGATGGATGATCAGGAGTCAATCAAACCTTGCAACAAACCAACAAAAGCATGAGATTCAACGTGGTGATGGCGGCACTAACCCTGCTGGAATTTGGTTTATTTAGAAGCCCGAAAAGTCATCTAACATCCAAGGATCAAAGAGCAGAAGAAATCAAGGAACATAGAAGGATTGGAATTAAAAAAAAGATTTATAGTTTAGGGGGGAATATGTTGAAGGATTAATCCATAATATATTTGTTTAATGGGTTATGTTAGAGATTAGTATGATTATAGTGCAATTAAAAGCCTTTTTAGGTTGGGCACGAAATTTAATAAATAAAAAAGCCCCCCCCACTTTGCACAGCAAAGAGAAGTACGGCATAACAAATAAGATAAGGCAGTTCTGTTTGGCAGTTAAAAAAGTTATGAGTCGTGATGTTTCATAGATACCTACTTGGTATGAAGAGATGTGATAGCAACATGTCTCTTAATGGTGGTTCTTTTAGATATATGTATAAATATATGTATTGCTGTAACAGAACTCAGGTGTAACCACGTTATTCAATAAGTTAGTTACCCGTGCATAGCGGCGGGCAATAAAACTTTACTATATGTAATTTTACCTACTTTCTTACCGCATAGTAATTTCGTTTCACAACACTTTGGAATGTATGTGTTTGTTGTAGGTGATTAGTTTTGGGTTTTCGTAGCTTTCTCGCTTCACATAATAACATCATTATTCTCGCATGTATAATAGACATACTCTCTTTCGAAAATATATAGTTTTAACGTATCAAGTTTATATTTAATTAAGGTTAAGTTTGTAAAAATATAATCAACATAAATTAAATCACCGAAAAATGTAAAAACAAACAAAATTATAAAAATATATCAAAATGGATGTTGAATTAATGAGCACAAAATTTAAAAAATATGATGAAATCAGATCTTAATAAAAATTAAATGATTAAAAAATTATTTTCAATTTTAAAGTAAAGGTGGTTTTTTAATCAATAGGTGACACAATGTCACTTTATGGATGTGATTCCACTAAAATGGATAGATGGTCAAGATTGCACCCTTTATCTTAATTTTTAATGGGTCCCACATTATAAATGCTTTATATTGTAGTATAGATTTATAATATATTTTTATATATTTCTGTGTTATCCGTATGGGTTCTCAACACCTTCTCCAATTCTTCCTTGTTACCTTCCTATTAATCTTGTATGAATTGTCATGATGCTTGTTGATTATTTCGATCCTGGAATTAAGAATTCAAACCTGTAAAGAAACTGTTAAAAGCCAGACATGTTACAACTCCATTTCCCAACCATCAACTCGAAAACAGAAGTGTCACATTACGAATGGCCTCTACAATCGTCGAGTTGGTTTTTACTCATCCCGCCTCTCGGATATCTCTAAGCACATGGCCAGACTTCAATGTTTATAAGTTGAGCAACTATGCATGATTTATTCACTTCCTAGCGCATATACTGCTGGACTTCTCTTTTAACGAAGGCCCACACCAGCTTTCTTCCCAAAACTGATCGAGTGCCCGGTCACCACTTATCGAGCACCAAGCTAATAAATCATGCATTTCGCTTGAAGCTTAGAAACTAATTGAACAAATGCAATTCAAAGGCTATGTGTCAAACTTCCCAGCACTACTGAATCCCATATTCCTCTTCTAATCCCATGTATTTCTTTAATCTCATTTAACCCACAGGACATTGGTACAAGGAGGTGGTTGTTGATGGGTCATCCAACTCAGACTACAAAAAATCAACATTCCACTTAACATGTTTGGAACACATTTCCCAATGCGCCGTCCGACCTTGCCATCTTTCTGTTATCCATTGCTATTCTAAAAACTTGTTTGTGTTCTATGGTGATGGATCGAATATAGTGTTGTTGAGACTGTTATTTCTTGGGACTCAGTTGATTCTTCTTTTGTTGTTTTGACATGGGATTTAACTAGGTACCCTGCTAAGATATTAATTGAGCATTGTTAGTAAGGAGTCTAAATTTAAGAGATATCGTTGTACCAACTATAATCTTTTCTTTTTCAATCTTTTTTTTGAAAGATCTAAGTCTTATTCACTTTGTTATACATTCGATTTAGTGGTTGTAGTTATCATGTTAACATTCATCTTATATTTTGATGAGTTTGATTTGCATTAATTCCGTGAATTATTGTTTGCTATTTTAAGTGAGTGGTTTTATTAATAAGAGTCCCTTTTAATTTTTCGCCTACAAACCATTATCGGAATATTTGTTTGTGTATCCCGGATCTACTTTCCACTTCACCATTTGAACCAAGAAAAATAGATAAGAAGAAAAATGAAGAAATTGGTAGAGAGTAGGTTAGAAGATAAAATGAGATGTTGATTTCCGACATGAAAATTGAATGTGTTACAATGAGACCAACCTCCTTATCACACTTGGAGATTGGGTTTTTATACCACTTATAGGACCGGCTTTGTAGGCTTGTTGGATGTGGTTTAAGGTCTTGGGCGGGCTCGTGTTTATAATGCAGGATTATAATGGACCTTAGTCCGGAACTAGTACAAGATTAGATTACGTTCACGAGCCCGTTTACCCTTCTAGCCTATTACAACATACATGAGATAAAGATCGAGATTAATAATATAATTTGAGGCTAACAATCTCCTCCTAAGCTTGGTTTCTGAGAGATTCCAAGCTTTCATGTTAGATTCTTTATCTTGAGGCCAACAATCTTCCTCGAAGCGAGGCTTCTTGCAGATTCTGAGCTTCCATGTTCAAAAACATATTTTGAGGCTAACAATCTTCCTTAATGTTTGGTCTTCGAATTCCTAAGGTGAGATCTTGAATCTTGCTTCCTTGAACTTCTTGAGATTGCTTTGTCGTTGAGTTCTTGAGTCTTTGGTCTTTATTATGTTGTAAGCTTGTTCCTTCATGCTGTGTGATCTTTGATCTTGAGCCTTTGTCATTGTCTTTCGACTTCGTCTTTGATTTCGAGATCTATAAATCTTTTCCTTGTTTGTCTTGATCGTCTTTGCCACTTTGAGATCTTGTGTTTTGACCAACATGCTCATACTTTGCATCTTATTGAAAGCTCTTTAATAATCTCCCACGAAGCTTGGTTTCTGAGGAGGAATCTTTGATATCAGAGTTTGCGGAAGTCTTTGTCTTTAATACTTGAGCTTTCTTGATTCTTGAATCTTAATGCTTATAGTATGTCTTTGTAGTTTGAGCATGAGCATGTGGTAATGAATCGGACTCTGCTGGAATGAGGCTGCGACACCGTCGTTTGTACCTGCATTTTAATGTTAGTGATAAATAGCATGTGGCTGCTTTTAATCGTTATTGTTAAGTTAAATCGCGTAAGCTAAAAATGGTCAATCAATGTAAACGGGCATCAAACGATTAAGCATTTACATCAATCAAGTATTAAATAATTATTTTGAGAATAATTATGGTCATTGTTCATTTTATTTTTATTGGTTACGTACATTTACTACGTTTCGCGATAAAGTGCGTTTAGGCATACCCGGAACCCCATTAATTAATCTACGCTTCAACGAATACTTAGTTTTACATCCAACACTCAAAGTTTATTAAACTTTACCCAAGTAAATGTTGTTAGTCATATGTTTCATAAAAATAAACTAACAAAAGTCTACATGTTACCATTTGTATACAACTACATTTTATAAATGACTTTAAAACTACAAGTAACATTTCATACAAGTAAATTAGCTAGAAAAATAAAACATATACTCCCTCCCCCCTCCTAACCCATGGCTAAACAACAACATGGAGACAAGAAGCACACATTTTCTTCACCACTTGGACTTGTACATGAACTAGTTATTAAACATAGCCATACCATGTTTCTTTGACCAAAGACAAGATCACAAGTCTTCCTTAAGACCCTCCACATGTTTCTTGACCAACTATTGCATTCTTTTGACTAGGCTTACCATATATAAACTAGTATGAAGAGAAATAAACACATACATATGCTAAACACTTGGTAAAAGATCAAAAACCCTCCCCTCTTTGCTCCTTATAAGCCACGGCTCAAATAGCCAACCCAAACAAACCATACAATCTTTGTATACAAAACTCACACAAGCTTTTCATACACTTTATTAATATACCTCAAGATGTTTAAGGGTTTGATCAAGCATAAACAAGTATTTATCAAGAAAGACGCTAGTTTTATATTTGGAAAATAGGGTTTTTTCTTGTTTGCAAGCTTGGTTTAAAAATCTAAACAAGGGTTTAGATTTTATTTCTCATCATCATACATCACTTTAAGGTTATCTATAAACCTTTATGTCTTTACTTTTCCTTATTTTTATAAAGTTTATGTTCTATATAGGTTAATCACATTTAAGGTTTTAAAACATGTTTAAATGATAACTTACTTGTGTTTATGATTTTTACGCTTTTTATTTGATATGTGATTGGTAATATCATGGAATAATGAGATTATAAGTATGTTAACATGTTGGTTAAGTATAAAAATGTATATGTACAAATTAGGGTTTTTAAAGTACTTAAGGAAAGTTATGTTTTTCATGTGATGTTAATAACTCGTAATTTGTCATGACTGGTAACTTGACAATGGGACAATATGTGGACTAATGGACTCTAATATATATATGACATAAGTATATTATGAGTTATAAAGAAATTGTGGTATTTTAAATTGTTAAAAAGTATGTATAAAACAAGTATATAATTAATTATATAAAAGACACAAAAGGGGGCTGTTTGGATTCGAAATCAAAACAGTAGGGTTCTCATTATTATAAAATACTACGCCTCATGACGATTCCAAAATGATAAGAAACTCAAAAAACGGATTAATAACGAAAAAGATACGCTAAATACGAGTTATACGTTAATTAAACGGATTTATAAAATAATTTTTATAAATATTATACAAAACAGAAAGTTTGGTAATTTTAACAGAATATACATATTTTTAGGATTCCAAAACAATAAGAAACGTAATCTTTTGATTAAAAACGAAGAAGTTATGAATTACGTAAGTTTATATACTTAAAATGTATTAAAATATTTTTATAAAAAGTTACTGTTCATGACAGAAACATTAATTTTTGTAAACTTCATAAATAAATAGAACTTTCAATTACGAGAACGTGCTCGAAAGAATTACTAAAAACGGAGCTAAAACGAATAAAATACGACGTTTACGATAATCCGAGTTTATAAAAGTAATTTTATAAACTATGAACAGTAAAAATTACTGTTCATCAGCAGACCCCACTTATTAAAAATGTGATAATTTTGATAACAAAGACGTGGTCGAAGGAATCGCTAAAATCGGGATTAAAACGAACAAGTTATTGCATTTACGGGTATTACGACAATTAAATTTATAAAAGTAAATTTATAAAACGCCATGAACAGTAAAAGTACTGTTCATCAGAAGGTTATTATAATATAAAAATGTAATATTTTTATACATCATTCTCACACGAAGATTGTGACATAAGGAAACGCGGAGAAACGGGTTTAAAACGGGAAAGTTATGCTAGTTTTACTAAAGCGATAGTATAACGTTTTCACTCTTTACAAGATTTCAAGATTCAAATAGACGGGGGGGGTGGGGGGGGTGATGAAGTATATAGCATTATATGTGTTATCAAGTTACTATATTTACTAGGGAGTTTCATAATGAGGCCTCTTCGGCGTGGCGTATCGACGAGTTGTTGGATTTACGATTTAAAGTGTCCTAGCTCCTCATACGTCACTACATGACCTCTTAAATTATGATAGCCCGAACGATAGTATGATGTAACTAACATAGACTTGTATATGATGTTAGTTAATCAAAGCGATTAGTGCTTATACGACCTATGTAAATTTAGGTTGCATTCGATCATTTACGTGACGTGCTATCTGTGATATTTGGATTATCAGTACTCGAGGTGAGTTCATAGCCCCACATTTTTATGATTTCAATGATTTATAACTTTGGGGTGGAAACATGCTTTGTTTTATAAATTGGACACAAGTGTATATTTTATATTGCTTACGTGTTTGCCTAAGTAGCGATAACTCAAGTTGAGCCCATTATCATGAACTGTCAATTGCATAGATGTAGTTGTGAATTACATTATGTGTAACACCCCCAAATAGGGTCGCAGCGGAATAAGGGTCCGGGGCGTGTTACTTCATAGATCAATAGCACAAGATATATAAGAACGACACAAAAAGTCGTTTAAAATGATACATTGGATTTAATTGAAAGACTTAATACAAAAGCATATAGCTTTACTTGTTCATTGTTGAATATTACAAAAGTTGACAATACATTTCCCAAAATATGATGCACCTAAATCTTTAAGCGTGCAATCCAAAATGTAACCCAATGCATCCCTGGCATCCCATGCCTATTGATCTCCTGAAAACATTGCTTAAAAACGTCAACAATAATGTTGGTGAATTCATAGGTTTGATAAATCATAATATGCAGGAATCGCAAGAACTTATCTCGTGCTAATGCAACACTGGCATAAGCATCACAAAACTAGATTACATTTACACTAAGCTCATGACGCTGAAGCTCGACAGTCTTGTTTGCATAATATTGCTACTCAGCCCGTAATGATGTTTTAACCCGAAACATCCCAAATTCGACATGCTATAGCGTTCGTTCTCGGTGATAGCTAGTCACCCGAACGGGGAGGTCATTTCCCAAATAGATCTATTAAATAACATTCGCGCTCACATAATGTAATTCCCAACTACATCTATGCAATTGACAGTTCATGATATGAGGTTAACTGGGTTATCGCTATTAGGCAATCATGTAATCAATAATTGCGTCCAATTTGTTAAAAAAAGCATGTTTCCACCCCAATAATTTAAATCATGAAAAATCGTTAAAAATGTGGGGCTTTATTATGAACTCACCTTGAGTTGCCGATATCAAATTACGCAGATAATGGGTCCGTAAAAGATCGAATGCATTCCATAAATAATCTTAGGTCGTTTAAGTACCGAGTACTTGAATATAAATCTTATAGTTGTTTCATCGTACTAACGGTTTCGGGGCTATCATAATCTAAGAGGTCATGGACATGTCGTTCGAGGAGTTTAGGACACTTTAAATCGTAAATCCTAACAACTCGTCGATAGGTCATCGAAGCGCTCTTTATGAAACTTCATAGTAATATAGTACTTGATAACCACATTATAATTTCTATATAGTTCAATCAACTAATGGTTTTGGTTAAAACTTACGTTTAATAAATAATAACGTTTATAATTTCTGTTTTAGTATAACTTAGCTATACTTTTGCGTTTTAAGCCCAATTTGACGTTTTTATGCCAATATTTTCGTATTAGGACGAGTTATTCATAATTTGACTTTTTCGATATTTTTGACTCTCTGTGTGAACAGTAACTTTTACTGTTTCACAATCTGACGTGATTTTATTTTAAATCGTATTCGTCGCCGGTAAAAACCGTAAATGTCGTATTTTATTCGTTATAGCTCCGTTTTTAGCGATTCTTTCGAGCACGTTCTCGTTTTTGAAAGTTCTATAATTTTATGAGGTTTACAAAAATATAAATTTCTGTCATGAATAGTAACTTTTATAAAAATAGTTTTATAAAAGTATTAATTGTCGTAAACTCGCGAAATTCATAACTCATTCGTTATTAATTGAAAAATTACGATTCTTATCATTTTGGAATCCTAAAAATATGTATTATTTATTAAAAATATCAAACTTGCTGTTTGATATAAATTTTATAAAAATTATTTTATAAACTTCGTTTTAATTAAGTATATACTCGTTTTTTAACGTAACTTTTTTCGTTATTAAATCAGGTTTAACAAGTTTCTTTACTTTTCGGAATCGTCTGGATTTGTATTATCTTATAAAAATATAAAATTCTCTTGTTTGGAATTCGAAAACCTACTGACCCTAAATGATCTTTTATATAATTTATTTATATAATATGTTTTATATATTTTTTTCAACTTCCCATTTACCACAAAGTCTTTTTAATAATTATGTATATTCATATGATATACATATAATTAATGTCATAGTTTCTATTTGTCAAGATCATCAAGATCACAAGTTAGTTAAATTTACATGAAATCATAAAGTTTCTAACTTAACTTTTAATTACAAGTTTATATATTACTTATGCTTAAACGTGATTGTACACGGACTTATATATCCTTTTTTTCATGATATACATACTAATATTAGTGAGAAAGTGTACAAAATCATAATCACAATGAAAATTATATTTTCATGTTCAAAGTAATTCCTAATGGTGATTTCACTATATTAGCACATATATACATAAGAATCTCATAAACTAAAAAGCATAAAGGTTTAAAATAGACCTTATGATGAATGATGATGATGATAATCAAGTTCTAAACCCTTGTTTAGCCACAAAACCAAAGCTTGCAAGATGAAACCCTAGATTAGGTTTAGAAAACCCTAATCTTTCCTTTCTTGATTAATACTTGAAAAAGGTTAGCCAATGGTTGGAAACACCTTAGAACATCTTAGGATGGATGTGTATCGAAGTGTATAGGTTGAATAAAATTTTGTATGGGTTTGTGTGGGAGAGTATTGTATGCCGTAGCATATAGAGAGACAAAGGGAGGTGATTTGTGATTTTTACCAAGTGTATAAGCATGTATGTGATCTCTCCTCACTAGATACATGTATATATATAACTTATGATCTGGTGTGAACAGTAAAAGTTACTGTTCACCAGTAGGTCCAAAATTTGAAAATGTCAAATTTTGATAACTCGACTTAATACGAAAACGTGAGCGCAAGAAACACCTCAAACGGACTTGAAACGCGAAAGTTACGCCAGTTTTACTAAAACAGTAATTATAAACGTTTTAACTTATTAAACACAATTTTACCAAAACAATTAGATGGTGATCTAGCTATGTAGAATTGTATATGGTAGATGTTAATTACCATGCTTAGCACTTATACGACCTTAATTTAAATAGGTTGCATCTAACGATTTGCGTGACGCATTATCTGTGATATTTGGATTATCAGTAACTCAAGGTGAGTTCATAGCCCCACATTTTTACGATTTCAATGATTTATAACTTTGGGGTGGAAACATGCTTTGTTTTATAAATTGGACGCAAGTGTATATTTTATATTGATTACGTGTTTGCCTAAGTAGCGATAACCCAAGTTGAGCCCATTATCATGAACTGTCAATTGCATAGATGTAGTTGTGAATTACATTATGTGAGCGCGAATGTTATGAATAGATCTATTTGGGATTGACCTCCCCGTTCGGGTGATTAGCTATCACCGGGAACGAACGTTATAGCATGTCGGATTTGGGATGTTTAGGGTTGAACATCTGATCGGGCAGAATAGCAATATTTATTATTGCGAATATAATTGTCAAGCTTCAGTGTCATGAGCTTAGGAAAATTTAATCGGATTTTGTGATGTCTGCATCGGTTGCTTTATCACGGGGAAAGTCTTGCAATCCTGAATATTATAATTTACTAACCTATGAATTCACCAACATTTTTGTTGACGTTTTAAAGCAATGTTTTCAGGGGATCAATAGGCACGAGGTGCCAGGGATACATTGGTGACACTTTTGGTTATCACGCTAAAGATTTGGATGTAATATGTTTTGGGAAATGTATTGTCAATCTTTGTAATATCAAACACTGAACAAGTAAAGTTGCATGCTTTGTGTAACAAGTCTTTTATCAAATCCAATGTATCATTTTAAACGACTTTTTGTCGTTCTTATATATCTTGTGTTATTGATCTGAGAAGTAACACGCCCCGGATATCCTTATTCCACTGTGACCCATTTTGGGGGTGTTACATGGAATATCTTGTTGTCTGCTTTCCTAAACTATCTGATTTTCCATGAAACTTGTTGATTGTTCCAAATGGTAGGCATATTCTTCAGCATTTGTGGACATATTACTTAAAGAATCTTTCAATGTAGCCTCTATTCTCGCATGATCAAGATAGTTAGAACACGTTTGTTAACATTCTAAGAATATTTAATCAACTCAGGTGTTACATCGTTAGGGATCACCTTATCTTCATCAACAACATTCTCTTCTTCATATGCATTCCATTCTTGATGTTAACTTTGTTATTTGAATACGTATGTTGTGGAGTCTTTTCTTGAATGCTTTGACGAAGAACCCCTTGCAGACTTTGATCTCTTTGACTTTTTTCTCCTTTTCACTCTTTTCTCCCCCCCAGGAGGAGCATTATTGTCTTGATGTTCATCATGATAAGAGTGAAAATCATCCTCCCTATAATAAGTGTTAGATGTAGAAGACTTTTCAAACTTACGCCTCAATGCCTCCCACAATGTGATATTATCAGCTCGATCCTGAAGACTGCTCTTCATCTTTAAATACAATTGATATTGAAGGTCAGCTGATGAATCTGGTGTAGTAGATGAAATTATGGTTGGATGAACATGAATAACATTGGATTGTACATATTCCTTGAAAAGTTCGATTATGATCTTTGGTGCGTGTGTTTTGAATTCTTGAGAAAAAAAAGCAGGTATGTCTGACCGGAAAGCATCACGATCTTCTATGATGGTTTCAGCTATTCATGGCTTCAAATTGTACTAAATCAAGTCATTAACAGCATTTTCAGCAATCTCTGGAATAACCTCTTTAAGAACTTGATCAACTTTGTTGTGAGTTTCCTAGAATTTGTCAGTTGTAACACACTTTTGTTTCGTGTCTTGAATCATATAACCTTGACGTCTGAACATCCTGCGAAGCGCACCTGGAAGATAAGAGTATCTGCTGGAAATTCTTTTCTTGACTTGTGAGTGTTTGAATGTTGTGGTAATTGGAATGGAAACGATATCCATCAATTCCTAAAAAATATTCTTATCCGAAGATAAGGATTTCCTAGGGGATCTAAGTGGTGTGGAAATTGTTGTCTGCGTCTCCTCATTCCTAATCTCCAAACTACCCATCTTATCATCTATCTCTTCCCTTACATTGTCATCATCATCATCAACAACTTCGAGATTTTCCTTATGACTCCCGGGCTCTAACCTATCCTCAGAATCAACATCATCCTTCTCTGCATCTACTATTTCCTTCTGTTTAATTGTAACCTTGAGTGACTTTCTTGATGAACTGGATTCTCTGGCAATTTGCTTCCTCTTCTTTGTCTTCAGAGGACTAGCAAAAATGGTAGGCGACCTATGGGCACTAGGTGTAATCCTATTCGATCCTTGGGTAGAAATAACCGATTGCGGTTGATTCATTGGAACATCTACCTTCATGAACACCGTCTCATACTCCTTAAAATCATTAGTCTCTCTATTCTCTATAGATAAGAAAGCATCCGGAATCAGCATCCTTCGAGCTAAGACATTTCCCGTTGTATACACACTAACTAAAGGAACATCATCCTTGATAGAATGATAATCCTCTTCAAGCCTTTTGGGAATATTAGGAAATTTCTTCATCAGATCAGCAATAATCAACTTGATAAAACGAGGATACTGAATAGCTTCCTTTTTCTGAAATACATTATTCATAAAATCCCACCAAAGAAGAGCAGCATAATCAACATTGGTTCAGTTAACCACAACATGAAACAATTGAAGAATGTTGTTTTTTTATCATGGCCAAATGTTCTTGTTGTTAAGCAGCGGTTGAACACCTTGAACATAGTTTGCCATGGTTGCGCCAGATTCTTGGTAAAGAAAGCACTAACTTTGTCGACAACACCTTGATAACCAACTATGTTCATGATGCTTCAATAGTGTGAATGTTGACTGGTGCGACAAATGGAGTATTAGGAGTTTCCACTGGTAAATGAAGAGTATCTCGGAACATATCCACAGTGTATGTAAATGGTTGAGTATCCAACAAGAACTTGATTGTATCCTTAGAATCTGGTACCTTGCTCACCGTTCTCCAGAATTGTTGTAGGTACACAGCAGGAACATCAACAGTAGCAGTTAAAGCATAATTGAGTGGATGATCAAGTAAGATCTGCCTAACTATCTTGCATTCAGGAGAGCAAGGTATACTCTGCAACACCACATAATTGTTGTATCTCTCAATTGATTTGTATTGAGGAACAAGTTGAGCTGCTGGAATCACGTGTTGAGCCATATGGAATACTGTATGATGACATGAATGAATTAGGGAAATGATACAAAGTTTAAAATTTCACATTTATAATATTTTTTGTCTCTTTCCACTCTGTCTGTTTTATATGCTCCAGCATTTCTTTTTGAGCAAATTTTGATCATTTTCTTTCTCATGTGCCAATTCTTGCTTTTTCGGGCACATGCCATACGATTTATTAAAATTAATCTTTAAACTAATTTTGTATGCTCTAGTAATTCTTTTTCGAGCATACATTGATTTGCTTTTTCACGTATGATTTTATCTCTCTTTCTGTTTGATTTTCCTCACTAAAAAAAACTATTTTGTGAAATGATACTCTTTAAAGAACAATGAAGAAATGTTTTGATTTAGAAAAGACCAATTTGGCAAAAATTCAACTTGTGACAACCACTGATATTCAAGAAATCCAAAAGCATAACTTCATATTCTCAAAAACTTTTAGTAAAGAGTACCATTTACTTGACACAAAAATTCAGCTTTTGACTTTGAATATTGAGATAAACATTTTCCAAAACAAGTTTTTTTTTCAAAAATTTCTTGAAAAACAATGATTACATAACCAATCTATTGAAACATGTTGGGATTCTAAATTTGATGAGACAAAATAAATAAAAGAATGAAACAAAAGGATCAGAATCGTCATTAAAGAATTCTTCAAGCTGGTGGAGAATTATGAAGATTTGGCCAAAGATGTTAAAGATAATGATTAGGAAACATATTAATGTGATTTAATGTGATTTAAATAGTTTCCTTATCTATTGATTAGCTTCCTTTGTAAGCCTTAATATCCCTCTATATAATGGTATTAGGTGTTTTGGTTTAAGAAATCCAGGAAAGTGTGTGTACAACAAAGTGTTAAAGTGTAGGTATAAGTAGAGTTGGTGTAGCCCAAGGAATCTTTGATCCCTGTTAGATTGTAACCGTTCTAGAGTTGATCGTCTAGAATCGGGGCTTGATGGAAACGTATAAATGGTAAACCTTGTTGAATATCTTTGTTCTTATTCCGCTTTGTTTTTATAACTTATGAACATTGATATTATCCTAGATAAAGGTCTAAACAACCTAAGCTTAAACGGTCTTTAGTTTCAACATGTAGTATCAGAGCCATGGGGTTCTTGATCTAGAATCTACAAGGTTTTTGAAGAAACCCTAAAACCCTAATTTTTAAGAAATTGATTTGTGGTTACAGTTTTATGGGGTTTTAGAGTTAAATTGATATAGCAATATTTATAATTGTCCACTCTACCTTAATTGGTATGCAATACAATTGTAAATCATTGTTACTATTAAGGGTTTCTTGGTGCAGTTGATTTATGATGATGGTTCTGGACCTCGTCGTATACATTCTTTTTTATCATCATCATTATTAGGGTTTTTATGCGAAACCCTAATACCATGGCTGCTCATCGATTTGGTTTGATTATATTCGATCTTTGTTTTCTTTGTTCATCTATATGGATCGATTGCATAAGAAGCAGCATGTGTGATTGGTTATCATGGTTACAGTTTGGGTAACATGATCTCTATGAAGGTTCGAATGGCAGTAATGAGAAAAACATTGGAACAGTTGGGCTCACAATTTTAATGATGTTCGAGTTATGTCAACAAAAAACAGAAACAACAAAAATGCTTAAGTTGTCAAGAAAGAGGTTCCACTGCTAGTTATGTCCGCTAAAAGCTGTCTTACATGCTGTTATGACCGATATCGGACAGTACGTGATTTTTGGATGGTTTTGGATTTCGAACAGAACTGGAATTATTTCAGTTTATTCTTATTTTATGGCTCGTTTTGAAGATTATATTGAAGATGTGATTTGAATGCAAGGATTGTTATTACTGATTTGCGAAAAGTGAATTTCTTGGCTGCCTGTTCTTATCATATCTTTTAGCTTGAGATAGCTGTTGTGCTTTCATGATTTTATTGATAAAGACTTGATTGATCTAGTTTTACCTGATGTTAGGAGGTACGTTGTATTACTCACAGGTATTTACTATCACTTAAAGGAGTTACGTTGTTGTGCTCAGTGTCTCATAGAAGATGAGGATTTTATCAAGAGATCGAGGTCTACTTTTCGGGAGGGGAAAGTAGTGTGAGTTGTGCTTTATATATTTAGTGCAAGCATAAGACACAAGTTTGGGTTATTCTACTTCAGCATCAAATTCGTTATACTTAATTTTCTTCATCAGTGATCACTACATAGAGGCCTACAGAGTTCGAGATTCAAGAGATGGTAAACATATGGGTTTGGGGAAGTTATTGATTAAATGTTTAAATCTACATGCACCACCTTGAGGGGATGTGTTTAACAAGTTGCCTTATCTACTGAAGACCCTATTGGATGATTGACAAAAAGGGGTAGAAGATTATAGAGTATATGATTTCAGCTTTATTATATGTGGTGGCAAGTGATAAAGGATATTTGAATTAAGGAAGCTTGGAAGTTTTTGTTTCATTTAGGAGTATGATTAAATCTCAACTTCAGGGAAAGGCTTTGGCTTTATGATGAAGTTCATACACGACTTTGTTTGTTTTGTCATCATCAAATAGGGGAAGATTGTTGGGATTCTAAATTTGATGAGACAAAATAAATAAAAGAATGAAACAAAAGGATCAGAATCGTCATTAAAGAATTCTTCAAGCTGGTGGAGAATTATGAAGATTTGGTCAAAGATGTTAAAGATAATGATTAGGAAACATATTAATGTGATTTAAATAGTTTCCTTATCTATTGATTTACTTCCTTTGTAAGTCATGATCTCTCCCTATATAAAGAGATCATAGACACATGGTTTTAGATATCCAGAAAAGTGTGTGTACACAAAGTGTTAAAGATGTAGACGTCTAGTAGAGTTGGTGTAGCCCCAAGGATCTTTGATCCCTGTTAGATTGTAACCGTTCTAGAGTTGATCGTCTAGAATTGGGGCTTGATGGAAACGTATAAATGGTAAACCTTGTTGAATATCTTTGTTCTTATTCCGCTTTGTTTTTATAACTTATGAACATTGATATTATCCTAGATAAAGGTCTAAACAACCTGAGATTAAACGGTCTTTAGTTTCAACAAAACATAAATGGGATGGTCACTAAGCCACTTACTCCTCATTCTGTTCAATGCAGAAAATGGTCGAAACCGGACATGACTTAGACCATTTATCCAATTATGTTCAAAAGATAGTCATAAATCATTTTTGAATGATTTTGAAACAATATTTTTCAAAAACTTGAACATTTCTTTTGATGATACATGAGAAACTTTATGATCACAGACAGTTGAAGCTCCATTTTTGTATTCTTGCAGTATATTGTTATTCATAATTTTGAAATCGTTGATCACTTTTGATTGAAAATTTTTGTTAAACAAAACATGATCTTATATATGATATCTGGATGGTCAGTAGATTGCTCACTCCTCATCCTGTTAAATTCAAGAAACGGTCGTAACCGGACACAATCTTCACCATTTGATCCATTTATCAATATAAAATATGATTTGGAAACAAAATTTATCATTTGATTTCGTAAGATGCCCCTTTTATTTTTATAAAACATTGAAACCCTTTTTGAGATTCTGATAAAAAAATGTATTCCATTTCATTTCCTTGTACGAAACACAAAATTTCAGCTTATAAGGCCATACAAAACCCATATTTAGGCCTAAAATATCATTTACGAAACCCATTGGCCCAATACTGTTCACGAAACCGAAACATGTGAACATTTTACTTTCATAAACTTTGATTTTGAAAAATAATGATGAGCTTAATGATCATGCTTATTTTAACATCTTATTTATCATTTTCCAACATTTAAGCTTATTTATCAAATCCTCAAAGTTACGAAACCAATGAGTTCAATCCACAAATTGATATTTCCAGTAATCAAGCAATTCCAATCAAGCTATTAAGTACATATTAGCATTTTGCCTTAATCAATTTCATTTTCTAAACACCTTTCAAATTTATGAAACCCTAGATCTGACCGAAACCTATTTAATCAATTAAAAACAACAATTAATAGCACAATGATTATTAATAGGACTTGATTCTTACGTTTTCTAGCACAAGAGTTCAACAAATCAATTTGGATCGAAAGTTCTTAAACACGAAAGCTTAAATCACTGAGAGAGAATACGAAACCTAATTTTTATTGATTTTACGAAAGTGATACAGTTTTGTACGCAACTGTGCCTTTTATATCTCCGAAAATAACTTTCACACTTTGGAAAATTTAGTCCCTTAAGTTTCTTACGTAAGCTATTTAAACCCTACGAAAGACACTTTTGAATGTTGACAGTTTTAGTCCCTCAAGTTTCTTACGTAAGCCTTTTAAGCCCTACGAAAGCTACTTTCCAACTTTGTCATTTTCAGTCCCTTGAGATTCTTTTGTAAACACCAGTCATTCATACGAAAGTTATTTTTGCATTTTTCACCTTTTATTTTCAAAAGTTACCTTCGTATCCCCTTTTTTACCCAAAGTTTCATAACTCCCCTTGAAGTTAGATCACTTTTCAATTAAGTTCCCATTTTGATTGAAAAATTTCATAACTCCCCCTCGAACAATTATCTACTTTTTGAAATCACTTTTTCTTTTTGATAAAAATTTGTTTAAAAAGAAGTTATTTTTGCTTTTGAGCTCACAATTTTATTTGTTGACGAATTGACTTGAAAAATTTTATAACTCCCCCTCAATAAGATATCTAATTAAAGACCTTATTGAAAGATAGTTATTTTTGCAGTTTTGAAAATTCTTTTAAGAAGATTTTGAAAATACAAGAATTACATAACCCCCCTTGAATAAATGTCTGGTTAAAGAACTTATTCAAGATATTGTTAATTCTTACAATTTTGCACACTTGAAATTTTCAAAATATGACAATTTTTGAAGAAATCTTTTGTTTTTGAATGGAACTGGATTTGCAAAAACACATTTTTTAGCAGTGAAAAATCATTTTGATGATTTTCTCCCCATCAGTCTATAATATATTTATTTTGCATTTAAAGAACTATTTTTTGAAAAAAATTAGTATCATAAGACTGATTTGAACATAGAAAATATGTGTTTGAATCCTTAAGTTAAAAAAAACATTTTTTTTAAAATTTATTTACACATGGTTTTGATGTATGATCTTTCATTCAAAAAGACAACTTCGCAAGACGTTCCAACTTGGTTGGAGTCATACATCGCATACCAATCTTGTAAACTAGAAACTCAAACCTTTCCTTCGGAAGGGCTTTTGTAAATAGATCAGCAAGCTGGTATTCCGTCCCAACAATGTACAATTCAATTATACCTTTCTCAACATGCTCTTTGATGAAATGATAACGAATGTTAACGTGTTTTGTTCTTGAATGTTATACGGGATTGCAAGATATGGCAATTGCACTTTTTGAGTCACAGTAGATCAGAATCTTATGGCAACGAAGTCCATAATCTAGCAGTTGCGTTCTCATCCAGATGACTTGAGCACAACAAGCAGACAAGGATACATACTCAGCTTCCGCAGAGGACATTGTTGTACAATCTTGCTTTTTCGATGACCAACTGACTAGCTTATCTCCTAGAAATTGAATGCCTCCAGATGTGCTTTTGCAATCATCATTACACCCTACATGGTCTGCATCTGCATATGCAATTAGCTCAAACCTAGAATCCTTCGAGTACCATAGACCCATGTTAATGGATTATCTAAGGTAGCGAAAGATCATTTTGACCTCTTTGAGGTGTTTTTTAGTTGGGCGCGCCTGATAACGCGCACAAACAAATGTCGCAAAGGCAATATCTGGTCTACTAGAAGTAAGATACATAAGTCCCCCAATCATACTACGATACTTAGTTTGATCTAGTAGGATACCCTATAAATCTGCATCTAGTTTAGTGTAGCCATTGGTGTGCTAACGGTATCACATTTTCCATCCCGTGTTTCTTAAGAATATCCACAGTATATTGCGATTGACATATAAAGATACCTCAGGGAGATTGATGAACCTGAAGTCCGAGAAAGAACTTCGTTACGCCAATCATTGACATTTCAAAATTATCTTTCATGAGTTTTCAAATCTTTTGCAAAAACTGGTTTAGTTGACCCAAAAATTATGTCATCGACATAGATTTGAACTAACAAAATGTCATCCCCGTGTCTTCTTGTAAACAATGTTGGATTGACAATACCTTTTGTGAAAAGGTGTTCGATTAGAAACAAGGAAAACTTGTCATACCAGGCTCTCGGGGCTGGTTTAAGACCATATAGAGCTTTCATAAGACGATAAACGTGAGTTGGAAAGTCTGGATCTACAAAACCATCATGCTGTTGAACAAAAACCTTCTCTTTCAGTGGACCATTCAGGAATGTTGTTTTAACATCCATCTGGAAAATTGGAAAGTTCTTATGAGCCGCATATGCCACATAAATTCTGACAGCTTTAAGTCTTGCAACTGGTGCAAATGATTCCTTGAAATCTATTCCCTCTTCTTGACCATATCATTTGGCAACTAAACGAGACTTGTTCTGAATAACTGTGTTTTCAGCATCACTTTTATTTTTCCAAATCCATTTGACTTTGATTATGTTTCTGTCAATAGGACATTCGACAAGTTCCCAAACATTAAGGCGTTTGAACTGGTTAAGCTCATCTTGCATGGATTCAATCCAACTATGATCAAGCATAGCTTCCTTGATATTTTTTGGTTCAATCGTACTCACTGTGAGTGCATACAAACAAACTTATGCATTAGTTTGAAGTCTTTTCCTTGTCATAACCGGCTTTGAGGGATCACCAATCACTTGTTTAAGTGGATGATTCTTAGTCCATCTATCAATTGAGCGATGTTGTTGGTGAAATTGATGCATATTTGATGGATCCTGATATAATATGCCTTAATGTTGAAGATGATTCAGGCAACTCGAATTCAAGTTGGTGTGGCTTTAGAAACGATATTTCCATTAAATCTCAACGTCTTTCTGAACAATTCGTCGTACACCTCCCACCCATCCAACTTCATGCAACAGAGAGATTTGATTCAATGTCACATTGTTCTCCAGAAAGAGAAGTACTATTGGAAGAGCATCATCAGATTCAACGACAATTGACATGAGGAAAATGTGTAGTATCAAGAGTATGACAACCAAATTATAACACTTCTAGTGTCTCCGCATATATTCTTCATACATAGGACCAAACAAATTATCCAAGTCTGATGTTGTTGGGATTAAAAGTCTTCATGATGATCTTGGAGTTACTGCTGCTAAGGTTTGTGTTACTGCTGCTAAGTAAAACTTAGTGCTGTTCATTAACTCTAATGAAAAATATGCTAATAGTTAGTACTGATAGTGTAACCTAGTTGCTAAATGCTAGTGTAACTTCTACTCTAGGTATATTAGTATTGCTAGGATACTACTGCTATATATGTTAATAAAGCTAGGAGTAAAGTTAGTAATGCCGAGGTAAGACTACAGAAAATATTCTAAGTAGATTAAATGCTGCTTTTATTGTACACAGTTGAATGCTCTGGTGTTTAATTTACTACTGATTGTAAAGAGTGAATGCTGCTGTACATAAAGTTACAACTGCTGAAAGAGCAACTACCAAGAAAAAGATTCTTAAAGAGATCAAATACGTATATGCCCCCACAAGATTGGTTATTTAATAAAATAGATCTTTATAATATTCTAATTTTTGTAATTTATTTAAAATTACAACTCCTTGGGTAAAAAAGAACCTTTGGGCATATAGAGTTTTATGTATCTTATCGGATAATTCATAGCTTTAAGTAGGTTTTAACCGCTAAATACAAGTTAGTAGTTATTCATAGTATAAAATAGAAAGCTTGTTTGTAATAATCTGTTGTTTCATGTAGAATTAACGTTTCTATATCATATACTCTTTAGTGAACAAAGATTAGATTGTGGCATAATCCTGTATATTTTTCACCAAGGCTTCTATCATAGTTTGTGTAAGAGTTATCTTACATAACTAAACCTTAACACAATCTAAGAATTCAAGATCCATTCAATGGGATCAACAATGGATTAGAGCTTGTTGCTTTGAGAAACTTGCGAAGAAGACATGATCAAGACCTCCGTACATAGGGGGTTGCAATCAAAAGCCTACTCAAACTAGTATTGACTTGTGAATAGATGAACAGACATCCAATGAATGGATTATTCTCTAGGGAAGTCATAAAATGGTAATGCACCTCCAATAACATAATTGTTAAGGTATTGAGACTATAATTGCTTATCTAAAACTAGCTAAAAAAAGGACCAAGAGGTTAGATTGAACGACAAAGAATACTTTTATTGATGGAACTTATGACATCAACTTTGAATATAACTCCATCAAATATCCAATCATTGCTAGTGTTGAGAAGAGGTATGGAGGGAATGCTGCTACTAAAAAGACTTAGAAGAATCTTCTAAAGCATCAATATGAAAATTTTACTGCATCTAGCTCAGAGGTGTTAGATCAAACCTTTGATAGGCTTCAAAAGCTTATCAGTCAGTTGGAGATTCATGGTGAAAGTATCTCACAAGAGGATGTGAATCAGAAGTTCTTAAGAAGTATGTCACCAGAATGGAACACACATACTATTGTATGGAGGAACAAGCCTGAGATAGATACATTAATCCTGGATGATCTTTATAGCAACCTGAAGATCTATGAACCAGAGGTCAAAGGAACATCAAGCTCAAGCACAAACACACAAAACGTAGCCTTTGTGTCCTCAAACACCACCAACAGTACAAATGGAGCAGTTAATACTGCTCATGGTGTTACAACTGCTAGCACTCAAGCTAATGCTGTTAACTCAATAACAATTGATAACTTGAGTGATGCTGTTAACTGTGCTTTCTTTGCAAGTCAACCAAACAGTCCACAACTTGACAATGAGGACTTGCAACAAATTAATCTTGATGATTTAGAAGAGATGGACTTGAGGTGGCAGATGGCTATGCTAACAATGAGGGCAAGGATATTCTTGAAGAACACTAGAAGAAAGCTTACTATTAATGGTAATGAGACCATTGGGTTTGATAAGTCCAAGGTGGAGTGTTACAACTGCCACAAAAAAGGACACTTTGCAAGGGAGTGCAGGGCTCTAAGGAACCAAGAAAATAGGAATAGGGAGAACACAAGAAGGGTTGTGCCAGTAGAGACAACTACTTCTAATGCTTTGGTGTCTTGTGATGGTTCTGGTTATGATTGGAGCGATCAAGCAAAAAAAGGTCTAACTAACTTTGCACCCATGGCTTAATATTCTACAAGTTCTAACTCTGAGGTATCTACTGATTCAAACTGTTCATCATCTTGTTTGGAAAATGTTAAAATTCTTAAAGA
>BQNB010034381.1:0-18170 GCA_026074375.1 Tanacetum coccineum
GCTCCAGAATGCGCGCCTTTTGCTAACTTCCATCAATTACTCCATAATTACTACAATTCTCAAATATAAACGATTAAGTAACAATTCTTTGCAATAACTATACAAAATGGGTTAATAACATGGGATAAATGATGCTATAAAATAGATGTTATTTGATGTCATTAGTTGCTTGACCTCTTCTGCTCTTTTTCTCCTCTGAAAATTGACTTTTGTGGTTTAGGAATCAAGAATATGATTTAGCACACTTAAAACTCGTTTTTGAGCCTTCTATTTATAAGGTCTGGAAATCGGTTTGATACGGCATATCAATGGAGTTGGATACGGCTTATTGGGGACTTCTTGGAGTAGGGACCACGCTTGATATCTTTCAGAATATTATATTCGTTCCATATATTGAATACGGCTTATTGAGTATCTCTGGATACGACGTATTGAGCTTCATCCTCTGTGGTCTTTGGTGAGTGTAGGCACGGATACGCCGTATCTTCCTTGATGGATACGGCGTATTAGTCTTTAGAATAGTGCGCGCCTTTTGCTATCTTTCACTAATCACTTCATAATTACTATAATTCTCAAATATAAACGATTAAGTAACAATTCTTTGCAATAACTATGCAAAAACGGCTATGTTTATAAAATTAAATAAAAACAAAAAAATGTTAAATACATAAAAAACAAATAAAAAAATTTTATAAAAAAAAACAAAAAAAAAAAAAAAAAAAAATTAAAAAAAAAAAAAAAAAAAAATAAAAAAAAAAAAAATATGGTTTAAAAACAAAAAAAATAAAAAAAAAAATTATAAAAATAAAAAAATTACAAAAAATTAATTAAAAAAAAAAAAAATTTTGGTTAAAAAAGATAAAAAAAATAAAAAATTTAAAATATAAAAATAAAAATAAATGTGTTTTTAAAAATAAGGGGGGGGGGGGTTTTAAAAAATTAAAATAAGATAATTATAAAAATAAAAAAAAATCAAAAATAAAACAAAATGGTTTTTAATTTTTTGTTAATTTGGTTATTTAAAATAAATTTGGGTTTTTTTAAAATAAAAAAAAAAAATATTTTGGTTGTTTTAAAATATAAAAAAAATAAAATAAAAAAATTAATTAATACAATTAAAAAAATAAAAAATAAAAATATTTAAAAAAAAAAGGGTGTTTAAAATTTTTTTTTTTAAAAAAAAAAAAAAAAAATAAAATAAATAAAATAAAAATAATAAAAAAAAAAAAAAAAAATAAAAATAAAATAAAAAAACAAAAAAATAAAAAAAAAAAACAAAAAAAAAATAAAAAAAAAATATAATTTTTTTTGGGCAGTGTTCTTTGTTTTAATTAAATGTTTGTTTTTAAAAAAAAAACAAATTAAAATAAAAAATTAAAATATTTTAAAAAAAAAAAAAAAATGTGGCGTTTGGTGTTAAAACAAAAAATAAAATTTAAAAAATTTTTATAGTTTGTGGGGGTTTTTTTAACAAAAAAAAAATTTTTAATAAAAAAAAAAATTAACAACTAAATTTCCGTGCAAGTTTCAAAATTTTTAAAAAAAATTTTTAAAAAAAAATAAAAATAAATAAAAAATTGTGTTGTTTTTTTAAAAAAAATATAATAATTTTTGGTTAAATAAATAAAATTGGTTTGTGTTACAATTTAAAATTTTTTTAAAAGTTTTAAAATAAAAAAGAAAAAATAATAAAAAATATAAAAAAATTGTTTGTGTTTTTGAGGTTAAAAAAAATAAAAAATAAAAAATAAAAAAAATATGGTGTGTGGTTTTGTGTTAAAAAAAAAAAAAAAAAAATAAAGAAAGGCTTTAAAAAAAAATTAATTTTCGTTTTGCCGGTTTTAAAAGTTACTAAAAAAAAAAAAAATACACAATTAAAAAATAAACAAAATTTTAAATAAAAACAAAATATTTGTGTTATTTTTAAATTTAATATTTAAAAAAAACAAAAAAAATAAAAAAGTTTAAATAAAAAAAAAAAAAAAACAAAAAAAGTTTTTGTTTTCGTTTTTTAAGGGTTAAAAAAAAAATTTATTATTTATATAAAATAGTTGTTTTTAAATTAAAAAAAAAAAATTAAAACAAACAAAAAAAAAAAAAAAAAATTGGTTAATAAATTAATTAAAATTTAAAATTTGTTTTGTGGTGGGGTACAAAAAAAAACTCGCTATCTAATAAAAATTAAAAAAAAAATAAATAAAAAATTTTATTAATTAACAATTTGTGTTAAATCTTGTTATAAAATAAAGAGCTTATTTGATGTCATCAAGGAGCAGTCTTATTAGATTTGTCATTCTTTTGTACATCATCTGCAACAATATCAATGCTTTTGTTAGTATCAAACTCTTCATCAATATCTTCATCAATAAGACGTAATGTTAGTGATTTGTAGATTGAAGTGCTATGCTTATTTGTAGAACGACTGAAACTAATTGGTGCTTCATCATCAAATTCCTACGTACAAAATGATTGTATAAATTTCTAAAAGTGAAATAAATTAAACATATTGTGATCAAACTCATACCATAGTTTCATCCTTCTGAATGTGAGAATCAACGTTTTTCTTATTCGATAATGCAACCACAGATTCATCATCCGAAGAACTAATATAATCAACATTCTTGTTTACACAAAGACCACTTTGAATTAGTCTTTTACGTTTACGTGTCACCGAGACAGGCTGCATACATTTTAAAAATAAGTACTCTTTACATATTACTTAATGCATAATGTTAACATAATAATAATAATAATATAGCTCCTATAGTTAATACCTATTCTTTATCAGATTCGGATACATCGATCACGTGTATGTCCTTTTTGTCCACATCAATAGGGTTGCCTGATTGATTCATTTGTTGTTGTCTGGTCACCTACATTTATACAACAAAGAAAAGTGAAAAGAACATATAACACTCAAAACATAACGAATACATTGAATAAAAAACATAACAAACACAAATATAAAGTATGAAATACAACAAACATGCAAACCTTGGATGATCATGTGTTCACCTTACTCAGAATATAGGCAATGTTGCTTTAGGTTGAAGATATATCTCAAATGATACGTTATATATAATATGAAGAGTGGGATGTTTATAGAATGGATATGTGCCATATTGTATTTTAAATGTAGATTACATGTAATAAGAATGTTTAATTTTTACGATTCTTTTTTATATAGGTGTATAAGTCAATAAGTTAATACTCCACAGTAATTTCCTTACATAATAAGAATTGTGTATGTCATTTTTTTGTTTATGAGTTCTAAAATACTAATTTTGAAATTTAATTTAAATGATGTCTCATTCATTGATAATTATAAGTTTACAAAAGGTTATCAAGTCAAAGTCATGGATAGTCAACTACTATAACTTTCAATATATCTCTAAAAATAAGCATAACATTTGTTAGATACGGTGAAAAGATATGTTTTTTGTATGAAACACATTATCAGTATATTATTTTTCTTCTTTATAGATAAAGATTACTTTTACCAATATAATAAAAAGAAGGCGCGTTTTATTTGTCATAATGATTACATGTACAACTACTTCAAACTTTTCATTTTTATCCAACCTACCAATAATAGATGGGTTCAAGTTTGTATCAAATATTTTGTTAGTACTTTCTAACTTATTTTAGTAAACAAAATATAACACCATACTTTCACCAAATATTTTATCTAAATATATTTGTGTGTAAAAAATAAAAACAATTTTACCTAAATATATTTGTTTGTAAAAAATAAAAACAATGTCAAAATATCTTTTACAATTCTCTATAATATAACCTTCATTTTGCTTTTTAATTTACCCATAATCATTACCTATTCCTCCATAAACGTGCCTCTCATAATTGTATCTTCAAAATTAATTAAAAACTTCAATCCATAACTTTTAGCTTCTTCTCTATTTTGATCTCGTCAAATCCTAACATCAAATGTAACCTCTCATAATTCTATCTATAAAATTAATATAAACAGTTTTAGTTTTTGGTAGTCGCATGATTTTTATAAACACTATTCAGTAAGTAAGAAAAGTTGCATGTGATGATCCATATGTTTGTCTTAGTATTTCTTATTGCAGCATATATAATGATTGTCCAAATATATGATTGCGTTTAGATCCTTACTTTGTTTATAGTTAATTGAATATCAGAGGGTGTTAGATATGTTCTGGTTTAAGTGTATTGCAACTCGATTATGGATATTTTTGTTATGTAGAACGTTGTCATTTAAATAATACTTATGCCCTTATTAGATGTAGCTCCTTAGATGTCCATTGTGTGTCAATGTCGTTGTCAAAAGAGGTCCTTGGAGGTCGACATATTGTATACTTGCCTAATTTTCACTTTTTCAATATACTATTACAGTATTTTTTGGGAAAAGAATATACTATTACAGTATGATGTATATTGTTTCAGATTTTACATTTATGGTTATAGTTGTTTAACCTTAGATCGATCGATTTGCGTACATTGTGTCTGTGATTTGAATGCAACTGTTGCAACTAAGTTATGGCAAAGACATAATGCTTTGGTCGTTATGAAATATGTGTTACTCACAACTTAACGGATTATGATATTATTGCAACTTAGTTTAAGTGGTATTATTTAAAAGATGCTATGTTTAGTTACTTTGTAAATTATTGTTACTCACGATTCATATGTTTGTGTAACGTTAGATCCATAATGCACATCCAATTTCTTGTAGACGCAACTCAAAGGAACTTCAGAAGAAAGCTGGTGTTTAGCAAATTCTAATACTTACACTTTACGTATTACGTAATGCATAATGTTAACATAATAATAATAATATAGCTCCTATAGTGAATACCAATTCTTCATAGGATTCAGATATATCGATCACTTGTATGTCCTTTTTGTCTACGTCAGTAGGGTTGCATGACTGATTCATTTGTTGTTGTTTGGTCACCTACATTTATACAACAAAGCAAAATGAAAAGAAAATATAACACTCAAAACATAACGAACATTGAATAAAAAACATAACAAACACAAATATAAAGTATGAAATACAACAAACATGCAAACCTTGGATGATCCTGTGTTCACCTTACTCAGAATATAGGCAATGTTGCTTTAGGTTGAAGATATATCTCAAATGATACGTTATATATAATATGAAGAGTGGGATGTTTATAGAATGGATATGTGCCATATTGTATTTTAAATGTAGATTACATGTAATAAGAATGTTTAATTTTTACGATTCTTTTTTATATAGGTGTATAAGTTAATAAGTTAATACTCCGCAGTAATTTCCTTACATAATAAGAATTGTGTATGTCGTTTTTTTGTTTATGAGCTCTAAAATACTAATTTTGAAATTTAATTTAAATGATGTCTCATTCATTGATAATTATAAGTTTACAAAAGTTTATCAAGTCAAAGTAATGGATAGTCAACTACTATAACTTTTAATATATCTCTAAAAATAAGCATAACTTTTGTTAGATAAGGTGAAAAGATATGTTTTTTGTGTGAAACACATTATTAGTATATTAATTTTCTTCTTTATAAATATAGATTCCTTTTACTAATATAATAAAAAGAAGGCGTGTTTTATTTGTCATAATGATTACATGTACAGCTACTTCAAACTCTTCATTTTTTTATCCAACCTACCTATAATAGATGGGTTCAGGTTTGTATCAAGTATTTTGTTAGTACATTCTAACTTATTTTAGTAAACAAAATATAACACCATACTTTCACCAAATATTTTATCTAAATATATTTGTGTAAAAAATAAAAATAATTTTATCTAAATATATTTGTTTGTAAAAAAATAAAAACAATGTCAAAATATCTTTACAATTCTCTATAATATAACCTTCAATTTGCTTCTTAACTTACCCATAATCATTACCTATTCCTCCATAAACGTACCTCTTATAATTCTATCTATAAAATTAATTAAAAACCTCACTTCGTAACTTCTAGCTTCTTCTCCATTTTAATCTCGTCAAATCCTAACATTAAAGGTAACGTCACATAATTCTATCTATAAAATTAATATAAACAGTTGATAAAGTGAGGCTTATTTAGTTTTTGGTAGTCGCATGATTTTTTAAGCACTATTCAGTAAGTAAGAAAAGTTGCATGTGATGATCCATATGTTTGTCTTAGTATTTCTTATTGCAACATATATAATGATTGTCCAAATATATGATTGTGTTTGGATCCTTACGTTGTTCATAGTTAATTGAATATCAGAGGGTGTTAGATATGTTCTGGTTTAAGTGTATTGCAACTCGATTATGGATATTTTTGTTAGGTAGAACGTTGTTGTTTAAATATTACTTATGCTCTTATTAGATGTAGCTCCTTGGATGTCCATAGTGTGTCAATGTCGTTGTCAAAAGAGGTCCTTGGAGGTCGACATATTGTTTACTTTCCTAATTTTCACATTTTCAATATACTATTATAATATTTTCTTGGGGTAAAGAATATACTATTATAGTATGATGTATATCGTTTCAGATTGTACATTTATGGTTATAGTTGTTTAACCTTAGATCGATCGATTTGCGTGCCTTGTGTATGTGATTTGAATGCAACTGTTGCAACTAAGTTATGGAAAAGACATAATGCTTTGGTCGTTATGAAATATGTGTTACTCACAACTTAACGGATTATGATATTATTGCAACTTAGTTTAAGTGGTATTATTTAAAAGATTCTATGTTCAGTTAGTTTGTAAATTATTGTTACTCGCGATTCCTATGTTTGTGTAACGTTAGATCCATAATGTACATCCAATTTCTTGTAGACACAACTCAATGGAACTTCAAAACAAAGCTGGTATTTAGCAAATTCTAATACTTACACTTTATGTATTACGTAATGCATAATGTTATCATAATAATAATATAGCTCCTATAGTTAATACCAATTCTTCTTCAGATTCGGATATATCGATCACTTGTATGTCCTTTTTATCCACGTCAATAGGGTTGCCTGATTGATTCATTTGTTGTTGTCTGGTCACCTACATTTATACAATAAAGAAAAGTAAAAAGAACACACAACACTAAAAACATAACGAATACAATGAATCAAAAACATAACAAACACAAATATGAAGTATGAAATACAATAAACATGCATACCTTGGATGATCCTGTGTTCACCATACTCAGAATATAGGCAATGTTGCTTTGGTTGAAGATATATCTCAAATGATACGTTATATATAATATGAAGAGTGTGATGTTTATAGAATGGATATGTGCCATATTGTATTTTAAATGTAGATTACATGTAATAAGAATGTTTATTTTTTACGATTCTCTTTTATATATGTGTATAAGTCAATAAGTTAATACTCCGCATTATAATTTCCTTACATAATAAGAATGGTGTATGTCATTTTTTTTTGTTTATGAGCACTAAAATACTAATTTTGAAATTTAATTTAAATGATGTCTCATGCATTGATACTTATAATTTTACTAAAGTTTATCAAATCAAAGTCATGGATAGTCAACTACTACAACTTTCAATATATCTCTAAAAATAAGCATAACTTTTGTTAGATAAGGTGAAAAGATATGTTTTTTGTGTGAAACACATTATCGGTATATTATTTTTCTTCTTTATAAATAAAGATTACTTTTACCAATATAATAAAAAGAAGGCGTGTTTTATTTGTCATGATGATTACATGTACAACTACTTCAAACTCTTCATTTTTTATCCATCCTACCAATAATAGATGGGTTCAAGTTTGTATCAAGTATTTTGTTAGTACTTTCTAACTTATTTTAGTAAACATAATATAACACCATACTTTCACCAAATATTTTATTTAAATATATTTGTTTGTAAAAAATAAAAACAATTTTATCTAAATATATTTGTTTGTATATAATATAACCTTCATTTTGCTTCTTAACTTACCCATAATCATTACCTATTCCTCCATAAACGTACCTCTCATAATTCTATCTTTAAAATTAATTAAAAACTTCACTCCATAACTTTTAGCTTCTTCTCCATTTTGATCTCGTCAAATCCTAACATCAAAGGTCACCTCTTATAAATCTATCTATAAAATTAATATAAACAGTTGATAAAGTGAGGCTTATCTAGTTTTTGGTAGTCGAATGATTTTTTTAAGCACTATTCAGTAAGTAAGAAAAGTTGCATGTGATGATCCATATGTTTGTCTTAGTATTTCTTACTGCAATATATATAATGATTGTGCAAATATATGATTGTGTTTAGATCCTTACTTTGTTCATAGTTAATTGAATATCAGAGGGTGTTAGATATGTTTTGGTTTAAGTGTATTGCAACTCGATTATGGATATTTTTGTTATGTAGAACGTTGTTGTTTAAATAATACTTAAGCCCTTATTGGATGTAGCTCCTTGAATGTCCATTGTGTGTCAATGTCGAGGTCCTTGGAGGTCGACATATATAACAACCCGCAATTTTCAGCAATGTAAATATCCATCTATTAAATTAGATGCACTGTAATATCCATCTATTAAATTAGATGCATTTTATGTACCACCTTTTTACAGGGAAATTTTTGCTTTATCTCATTATGCAACGTAACTTGCCTCTCTAAAGTAAACGAGCTCACGCAACCTCTATCAATATTTATATGATATAAACATCCTAATATGTCAAGTCTATATCTTAATATCATTTTTACCAAATACATTATCCATTTAACGTACTTTTCAAAACGTTATATCAAAATAAGCATTAAGCGTTAACGTTTATACCAAAACCCTAATTATATGTAATGTATACATATAAAATGAATGTGCAAGCCTCTAAAGCATGTGTACAAGTATCAATACACAACATTTGAATATCTTTTCCCTCCTGAATCAAGTTACAACTTTCTAAAGCTCAATGTACAAGTCAATAATGCAAGAAAGTCAAACTAGGTCATTTTACCTCCAAATTCATTCTAGTTTCTTACTACCACTTTAACACAAGGTACAAGCACTTAATGCATGACTTTTAAACCCTAAATCCTTTCTAAACTCTAATCTAAAACCCTAAACCCTAAATGAAACCCTAAAACCCTAATTTCACTTTAAACCTAAAACTAAACCCTAAACCTTAAAACTAAGCCCTAAACCTTAATCCTAAACCCTAAACCTTAATCCTAACACTAATCCTAAACCCTAAACTATCTTAAACCCTAACCCTAACTCGAATTAAAACCAAAAATCCTAACCCGAAACCCTAAACCTACCCGACACCCTTTTTACTTCATTTTTACCCATTTTTAAACCAACCAAGCACCCTAGCACCTCTATGACATCATCACCACATCACCAAGCAGCTTACAAGCACCTCCATCACCACCCTTAAGCTCCAAGAAAGCCATAAACTCAAACAACTTCCACCTTGCCTAGCTATCTTTCTAGCTCACCATACTCACCATCTAGCCTTCATTAGTCACTATCTATAGCTCTTTACCCTTAGCCATCAAGAAAACTTAGGCACCAAGGGTTTTCACCCCTATATATAGCCGAATCCAAGCAACCATTCAATCACACCTCAAATTTCATCATATACAACAAATAGAGTTTTAACTAGGTCCAAGAAGGATCAAGTGATGTCACTAGCTATAGATAGAAGCATGAATCAAGAGAAAGGACCCTTGAAGTCGTTACTGTGTAGACCTAAAAACCTCATTTCAACCCATTTTAGCTCAAGTAAGCTTATAATCTTGTTCAATAAGCTTATAATTTGTATTAGAATGTTCATAATACTCTTAAGATCATATATAAACTCTTGTTTGAAGCCTTAATCTAAAACCCATGTGTTTTGATTAAACCTAAAAATACGACACGTTTTGATTTTCAGTAACGAATCCTTTTCTAACTTTTGTTACATTAAAACATCTTATTTTAGCTTATTTTAATAAGTTATAACCTCAAAATATCTTTGAACCTTAAAATAAGTCTTGATGGCTTTTTGGACTTGTTTGTAAATTTTTCCATGCAAGGGGTATATATCGTTACTTTTGGAAAATAATGTTTTTATAACTAAAGGGGCTGAAAATGTCATTATTCAAGTTATACTATAAGGACCTATTTTGCAAGTTCTAAGTTAAAGGTTTAAATTTATATACTTTACATATAAAGGACCAAACTTGTAAAAGTTTATAAGCCAAGGGTAAATATTACCATTTTTGCAAACTTAAAAATTTAAAATATAATATTTTTATATAAAATATAAAAATAAATTATAAAAATAGATATTAATCTTATAAACTTGCTTTTATTAAAACCCGACACATTATTCGTTTTTAATCATCGATCAGCGCATTAAAACAATTACGTTATATATTTAACGTAATTTATCATCGACTAACTTTTGAAGAAACTTAAAAATATTATCGTATCACGTTACTAGGGAGCTTCATGTGAGGAGTTTCATTTGGGTATACGTTTTGATGAGTTTGCTGGATTTACGATTTAAAGTGTCTTGCTCCTCAAACGTTTACTACATGACCTCTGAATTATGATGGCCCGAACAGTTATACACTATTTCCATAAAATTATTAAATCAAAGTAAGACGTTTAACTTTTAAGTTTTGTAAACTAAAACCATCACACTAAGACTTGACATATTTCCCTGGTTGCGTGACGAAGACGTTAATTTCACTTTTTATCACTTTTGCCATCATCAAAATTTTCCTGTTAATGGTGAGTTTCATAGCCTACTTGTAAATTTCTAATTTTTCATTTAATATCTGACGAGGGGGATAATGCTATAAACATGGAATATGAGTGTTTTTCCAATGTGCTATAATGATAATATTATTGCCTAATTCTTACTTTTTTCATTAGACCCTCTATCATGAAACGTTAATTACTTTTCAGTGAGTATAGGGCGAATGATGTGAATAGGATCAATTTAGATGTGTTTCACGGTGGACGTACCTAATACTTGTTCTGGTACAAACGCATTCATTTGAAACACTATGAGGGTGTTGGCAAAAAGGCACCCGTTGGGGCTTTTTATTGTAATTATTATTATTCTCAAGGTCTTGGTGATCGGAGCTCTGGGCTATAATATCTGTTTTCTTAATAATAAAAAAAAAAATCTTTTGTACTCATTGAAATGATTACAATTATGAGTGTATAACAACGGAACCACTATTGAAACTTATATTCAAACTGTTTACCATAAAACCTATGAATATCACTCAACATTGTGTTGACTTTTTGATGTTTTATCTCAGGTATTTGCGTAAACTTATGGCACGGACTTGAAGATGATTAACGTTATCATTTAAAATTTATGTTGTCATGTAGATTTTGGGGACTCTGTTTGTAAAAAACTCTGATGATAATAATGAATGATAATTTATTTAAAAAGTCTCTTTTAGAGGCGTTTTAAGTAGGATTATGACTGTTGTTACTATGAAATAAAACCCAGATTAAAGTTTCCGGCTGCTATATTAAAAAAAAAGGGTGTTATAGATTGGTATCAAGAGGGCAAGGGTTATAGAGAAAAAGGTGAAACTTAAACTATACTCCTTTTCCTTTTCCATGTCAACAAAAGTTCCGTACTACATCTTCCGGAATAGTATGTAAAGTACATAACTATTATACTATTATATAAATAACTTATGTTATTTACCACTGGGTTGTTAACAGAGCGATGTCTTCTCCCAGCTACCCTACTTCCAATATTGAGGATGCTTTTTCCTCTATTCTAACTATATTTCTGGCCTTCCCGGGACTATGTCTCAGCGTTCACGGGAAAAAACTATATTAGATCTTAAATAACGCTATGGTTTAGTTATATAGATTCACCATCTCTTTACTTGTTCATGATGACCCTATATAAAGGTCTCATGCATTGCATATACGCTAAAGATTCACCTATCCACCACTCACCAACTATTGTGCCTCCATCTTCAATGCTATCTCCAATGTTTAATCCTCAAAAATTCTTTCATCCTGAGGAATTATTGCCACTTAAGAAACGAGGTCGTGACCGATCATCCTCCTCTACTTTTGCCCTACCTCAAGAATTTAAGATAGGAGAAAGCCCTCGTAAGACAAGTCTGGAACATCACGAGGAGCAAATTGAGGAAATTTTGAATCACCTAGATGAACTCTCTCTCGACCGCATTGAGCACATAGAAGACAAAATAGAAGGTCTCGGAAATGGTCGGGTGATCATACAACAATATTTTGACAATCTGGAAGCTGAACTCCGAGAGTCTCGTACTCAAATTGCTAAACTTCAAAGAAAGCAAATGGGAAATAACAGCAAGATTGCTCTAGCTCGCTTCAGGATTACTAATCTAGAATAAATCATCGAAGATATACAGGTCCGTCACCAAGCAGACAAGGAAAGTCTTCTGAATGCAATCTATAAACTCAAGAACGGCCAGGAAGGACCATCGGACTACTATATTAGATACTAGTTATAGCTTTTGATATAACCTAGCCACGAGATGTGTGGTATAAATAACAACACTTGTTAAATTTCGACTATGTACAGTACAAAGGCAAGTCGTTCATGATATAATATAATGGTGATCCCGTTTTATATTCATCATATGTTCTATATTACATCTCCGTCTTCATCATTATGAATCATACCGTGACTTCTAAATAAATCATAGATACTTATTTGATATGAATTATCTATGATATCACTATTGTGACAATGTTTAGTTTTGAACCTTACGCATTTTAAGAATTGTTATATCATTCTTATTACGTGTTGTCTTATGTTGATAGATAGCCTCCTAAAAGGACATCAACATCTGAAGCACCAACCATGACTCAAGCTGCCATCAGGAAACTAGTTGCTGACAGTGTTACCACATCTCTGAAAGCACAAGCTGCAACAATGGCAAATGCTGACAATACCAATAGGAACACTGGAGAAAGAGAAGCTCTTGTAGCAAGAAAGTGTAGCTACAAAGAGTTCATGAGCTGCCAACCTATCAACTTCAAAGGTACGGAAGGTGCTGTTGGACTTATCCGCTGGTTTGAACGAACTGAATTTTCCCGTAGCAACTGTACCGAAGACTGCAAGGTGAAGTTTTCTACTGGTACTTTAACTGAAGAAGCTCTATCCTGGTGGAATTATTTTGCCCAACCTATTGGGATAGAAGAAGCTTACAAGATTACTTGGGTTGAATTCAAGAAGCTTTTGATAAAGAAGTACTGTCCCCGAACTAAGGTCCAGAAGATGAAAGACGAATTTTACCATCTGACTGTGAAGGGGAATGATCTCAAGGCATATGTGAGAAGATTCCAGGAATTGGCAACCTTGTGTCCCACTATGGTGCCAGATTCTGAGAAAATGATAGAAGTTTTCATCGGGGGATTGCCTCGAAGTATTGAAGGGAATGTTACCGCCTCTAAACCTCAAACTCTAGAGGAAGCCATTAACATAGCCCAGAGGCTAATGGATCAGGTAACAAAGCACACTCCGGTGCAAGTATCAAGTGATCACAAACGAAAGTTTGACGACATAAGAACTTTCAAAAACAACAACTACCGTAACACCAATACCAACAACCGCTACAATAATCACCAACCACAATAGAATAGAAGACAGGAAACCTTCAGGTCTTATGTTGTCACTCCAACTGAAAACAATGGGTATATTGGAATCTGTCCTTTGTGTAAGAAATGCACTCTGCATCACACATGACCTTGCACTGTTAAGTGTAATACTTGTAACAAGGTGTGCCATCTGACTAAGAACTGCAAAAACAAGGGGCCGACCACTGGAAGTAATTTGCTACCAATGACAGTTACTTGTCATGCCTGTGGAGAGAAAGGGCATTATGCAAATTAGTGCCAAAAGACCACCAACAACAACGCCCAGGAAAGAGCCTACATGTTGAGGGATAGGAATGCTCACCAAGACCCGAACGTAGTCACGGGTATGTTCCTTCTAAACCAACATCTAGCTAGAGTATTATTTAATTCTGGAGCCGATAAAAGTTTCATATCCATATCTCTTGCCTCTATGCTAAATATTCCACCTATTACAATAGATACCTTTTACAATATTGAAATGGCTGACGAAAACTTAGTAAGCACAAACACCGTTATTCAGGGTGCAACTCTGACTTTGTTAAACCAACCTTTTGAAATTGATCTTATGCCAATCAAACTCGGTAGTTTCGACGTCGTCATTGGTATGGATTGGCTATCCAAGTATCATGCTAGAATTATTTATGACGAGAAAGTCATCCACATCCCAATCAACGGTGAAACTTTGATCATTTGAGGTGACCAAAGTAAAACCCGACTAAGTCTCATATCCTGTATAAAAACCGAAAGATATATATCCCGAGGTTGTCAAGTTTTCGTAATCCAAGTAATGGAAAAGAAGTCAGACGAGAAAAGACTAGAAGATATCCCAGTAGTCAGAGAATTCCCAGAAGTTTTTCCTGAAGATCTACCTGGCCTTCCTCCCGTTCGCCAAGTAGAATTCCAAATCGATCTAATTCCAGGAGCGGCACCTGTAGCCCGAGCACCTTATAGATTAGCTCCTTCAGAAATGCAGGAACTATCTAACCAACTTCAAGAGTTAGCAGACCGAGGTTTTATCTGACCAAGTACTTCACCCTGGGGAGCTCCTGTCTTATTTGTCAAAAAGAAAGACGGATCTTTCAGGATGTGTATCGATTACCGGGAGTTGAATAAACTTACCGTAAAGAATCGTTACCCATTACCCAGGATTGATGACTTATTTGACCAACTTCAAGGTTCGAGTGTCTACTCAAAGATTGACTTAAGATTAGGCTATCATCAACTGAGAGTCAGGGATGAAGATATTCCCAAGACTGCTTTTAGAACAAGATACGAACACTATGAATTTCAAGTAATGCCATTTGGTTTAACTAACGCACCTGCTGTATTCATGGATCTCATGAATCATGTGTGTAAACCATACTTGGATAAATTTGTGATAGTGTTCATCGATGATATTCTCATCTACTCTCATAACAAAGAAGAGCACGCAAATCATCTGAGAATAATCCTAGAATTACTCAAGAAAGAGAAGTTGTATGCCAAGTTCTCCTAGGTGTGATTTCTGGATTTGTATCATGCATTTCTGGCACACTTAATTGATAGTCAAGGACTTCATGTTGGACCCTGCCAAGATTGAAGCAGATAAGAATAAGAAATTCTACTTCACCATACGAAATACGTCATTCTTAGGACTCGCGGTTATGTATCAGAGATTTTCAATCTCACGAGATTGAAAAGTCTTTATTGAAATTAAACCCCCCCCCCCCACCGCCCCCCAACAAAACAAGAAGTATATTGGGGCGAAGAACCAAAGAGAAAGCTTCTCAACTGCTTAAACAGAAGGATATGTGAAGCTCCAATCTTAGCTTACCAAGGAAATGACAAGTTTGTTGCTTACTGTGATGCATCCCATCAAGGTTCTGGAACGTGTTAATGCAAAGAGAGAAGGTTATTACATATGGCATCCCGACAACTTAAGCCTAATGAGAAAACTATACCACTCATGATCTCGAATTAGGAGCAGTTGTGTTCGCTCTTAAAATTTGGAGACACTATCTGTATTTGGCACAAATGTACTGTGTTCACCTTGATCATAAAAGTCTTCAGCATATCCTTGATCAGAAAGAGTTTGAACCATTGAGACAACGCGTTGGTAGAATTGCTTGAGATTCGCTATGGAAATTCGCTACCATCCTTGAAGCAAATGTCGTAGCATATGGCTAAGCCGGAAAGAACGAATCAAACCACTCCGAGTTAGATCATTAGTTATGACCATTCATCCAAACTTACCATCACAAATTCTCAAAGCTCAAACTGAAGCACTCAAAGAAGAAAACATCAAGGCTGAAAACTTACGAGGAATGGACAAATCTATTAAAATACGTCCTGATGGAACCCGATGTATCAAGAATCGAAGTTGGTTACCACTCTTTGGTAATCTGAGAGACTTGATCATGCATGAGTCCCATAAATCAAAGTATTCCATTCACCCAGGTTCTGACAAGATGTATCAGGATCTAAAGAAACTCTATTGGTGACCTAACATGAAAGCAATCATCGCTGAATATGTTGGCAAATGTTTGACATGTTCAAGAGTTAAGGCAGAATGTCAGAAGCCATCCGGCTTACTAGTACAACCGGAGATTCCTATGTAGAAGTGGAAGATAATAACAATGGATTTCATCACAAAACTTCCTAAAATATCAAACGGACATGACATAATCTGGGTCATTGTCGATCGCCTTATCAAATCCGCACATTTTATCCCTACCCGAGAGACAGATAGTATGGAAACCCTTACAAGATTGTACATAAAGGAAATAGTCTCCTGGCATGGAGTGTCGATATCCATCATCTCGGATCGTGATAGTTATTTCACATCCAGATTCTGGAAATCATTGCAGAATGCTTTAGGTACTCAATTAGACATGAGTATGGCATATCATCCCGAAACTGATGGGCAAAGTGAAAGGACCATCCAAACACTTAAATACATGCTTCGAGCCTGTGTTATAGATTTTAGAAAAGGATGAGAAAAACACTTACGATTAGTAGAATTTTCTTACAATAACAGTTACCATGCCAGTATTAAGGCAGCACTATTTGAGGCACTTTATCGTCGAAAGTGCTGATCACCTGTTTGATGGGCTAAAGTTGGAGATGTTCAACTTACGGGACCAGAAATAATCCATAAAACCACTGAAAAGATAGTGCAAATTCGACAACGCTTGCACGCTGCAAGAGACCGACAGAGAAGTTATGCCAATATACGATGAAAGCTGATCGATTTTGATCACACCTTTTAAAGTATATATATAAATATAAATATAAAATATACTTATAAATATATAAATAAGAGGCTAAGAATCAAAAAATCACAATTATAGTAATCCGGGAGTATGATTCCCCGGTCGTTTCCCCAACGAGGAATGCAATTGAAAGTCGAGAGTCGTTTTGAGAATCGATGCTTGAATGGAACAAGATTATGATTGGTTATCTAAAACTACGGGAAAATTAAGGCAAAAACTTAAAAATAATTAAGGTAAGACAAATTTTAACTTAAAAACGCAAAACGAGAATCCTAAACGGGACCTAAATACCCTAAATTATCAAAATTAAGACCTAAATTTATCTTTTTGGTTTTTATAAGTCTTAATTGACTAAAAAGCTAGGACAAAGAAAACTAGACAAAAAAGGGAAAAGATTTAAGCTTAAAATCACTAAAAACATGAACGGGATTCAATCCCGTTCTTTAAAAACCAAATTTTGCAATTTTAACCCTACGAAAGCAAATCTAATTTTCCTAAGTTCTAAATGTTAAAAGAAAATTTTCTAAAAAAGAATTATATTTTTTTGACTTTTTTATAATTTTTTATGAATTAAAAACGATTTAAATGAAAAGTAAATGTTTAAAAATACTATACTATTTATAAAAATTCTGAAAAATTAGCAAAAGTAGATTGAACTGTGTAGAATCTAAGAAAAATAAGATAGGGAAAACAGCTTATCGAATAAGATGAGAAATAAGCCAAAAATAGCTTATAAACTAAAAAGCCTAAAACGTATATAAAAGATTAATTATGCAAACCTAAACTGAAAAAGACCCAAGGGCGAGTTGGAGAGGGAGTGTTGTGTAAAACGTTTGGTTGTGGGGTTGAGGTCCCAGGTTCGAGCCTTGCTCACCCGCGGCTTCCCCTACTTCCAAACGTTTTTGTTTTTCTTTTTTTACAACTTTTAAGTTCACTTAAAAATAAGCACATTTTACAAAGAAACCTTTTTTATAAAACACAAATAAGCACTAAAATAAGCTAAATAAGTGACAGAATAAGCTTAATACTCTAAGCTATAAAATGCTAACTGTTTGCATTTTTTAAGCCTAATAAGCAAACCAAAAAGAGGATTAAGCTAAAACAGATAAAAAGGCATATCTAAAAAGCTCTTAAGAACAAAAATAAGCAATTACAATAAGCTAGAATGGCAGAAAACTCAAAAAGCTATAAAACTTAAGGAATTTTAAGCTAAAATGCAAATAAGCTTAAATAAGCTCTAAACTAAAGAGAATAAGCTAAAATGGGCTTAATCTAACTTAATAAGCTAAACTAAACCTAGAATAAGCAAAAACAATAAGCTAATAAGCCTAAATAAGCT
>BQNB010034381.1:18922-48282 GCA_026074375.1 Tanacetum coccineum
TAAGACGTATATCAAACAATATTCTTATAACTCAGGAGCTTATGCACAATTATCATTTAGATAGAGGCCCTCCTAGGTGTGCCTTTAAATTCGACATTCAGAAGGTGTATGACATGATGGATTGGTGCTTTTTAGACCGTATCCTTACGTGTTTTGGTTTCCATTCAAGTATGATAAAGTGGATAATGGTTTGTGTTACTTCCACTTTGTTTTTGATTAGTATAAATGGTGATATTCATGGGTTTTTTTAAGGAAAACGTGGTCTTCGCCAAGGTAACCCTCTTTCTCCTTATCTTTTCACTTTGGTTATGGAAATCTTAACGCTCATTCTTCAACAAAGGGTCCGCTTGTCGGATACCTTTAGATACCATAAACATTATGAGGATTTGAATATCATCAATGTGTGCTTTGCGGATGATTTATTATTGTTTGCTAGAGGTGATGTGGACTCGGCAAAAGCGATTATGGACTCCCTTAATGAGTTCAAGGCTGTTTCGGGTTTGGTTCCAAGCATTCCAAAGAGTACGGCGTTCTTTTGTAATGTTTTGAATCATGTTAAAATTGGCATTTTGAATATTATGTCCTTTTTTGAAGGTAATCTCCTGGTTAAATACCTTGGTGTTTCATTGATCTCTTCTAGATTTTTAAATAAGGATTGTAAAATCCTTGTTGAAAAAGCCCATAACAAGATTGGAGATTGGAAAAACAAATCGTTATCGTTTGCGGGAAGACTTCAATTATGCAAATCAGTTATTTCTTCCATGCAAGTGTATTGGGATTCCGTTCTTGTTCTTCTCAAAGGTATTATTTATGATATTCAACAGCTTATTCGAGGTTTCCTTTGGTGTAATGGTGATTTCAAGTGTGGGAAAGCGAATTGGGAAGATATTTGCCTCCCTAAACAAGAAAGGGGTCTTGGGCTTCGTAGCCTTGAGGTATTTAATCTTGCTTTAATGACTACCCATGTTTGGAATATTATCTCTAATAAAGAGAGTTTGTGGGTTCGTTGGATCCATACGTACAAGCTTCGTGGTAGAATATTATGGGATATTCAACCGAAAAGTAGCACGAGTTGGGGTTGGTGGAAAATTCTTCAACTTCGTGACCTAGTCAAGCCTTTCTTGTGGGTTCGTATTGGGAATGCCATGAACACCTCTATATGGTATGATATGTGGTGCTCCCAAAGTCCTATTAGTCGGTTCCTTACGCCAAGAGATATTGCTATGAAAGGTTTTAGCATTCATTCTGATGCATGGGGCGTGGAATTAGCCCCTCTCGCGGCTTGCGAAAGCTACAAACCTGGGATTAATAGTAGCTCCCAATCTCGATAATAGTCAAGATAGGTTTCAATAGCGATATGTTAATGGTAATATGGTTGTTTTCTCCGTTAAGCTTGCTTGGGAAGCGTTACGGCCTCGTGAAGTAAATTTATTATGGTCTAATACAGTGTGGTTTGCACAATGTATACCACGGCATGCGTTTTACTTGTGCCTAGTTATGAGGAGGAGTTTAAAAACGCAGGACAAGCTGCGTCTAAGGGATGTCGACCCTTCTATATATTTGAGTATGCTAAGGTGTATCTTTTGTCAAACTTATATGGATTCTCATGAACATCTCTTTTTTTAGTGCACATATTCTTTTAAGGTATGGAATTTAATACGAGTATATGCGGAAATGGATAATGTTTGTCCAATGCTTAATGAAATCATGACATGATTTCAAACAGTGGCTTCTAAACGTACTGTCCAAGTGATAGTGGGGAAGTTGATATTCGCAGCCTCTTCCTACTATATATGGCGTGAAAGAAACAATAGGCTCTTCAAAGGAACTATAAGATCCCCGAAGGAATTTAGAGATTTGATTATTGTGACGCTTAGACTCAGCTCGTTTCCTTCAGATTTAAGAACACATCGAGGGTAAAAAGACTGCCCGTGTTATAGAAGATGCCTTTAAATTTTAGATTGTATGGTGACTAACTAAGAGTCATGTTTAGTGATTTGTAGTCTGCCATTTTGTGGCATGTCACAAACGGCCTAGTTAGAAGTTCAAGCTTTGCTTGAGGTTAATGTGGCTCATAGTCACATTCCATTATACTCTTTTTGCGGTGATTAATACATATTTACCGGGGTAACCATTTACCCCAAAAAAATAACCCGCACACAACAACTCATATTAGATATTGTGAGGATTTAACCTTATCTGTTTCCAAATGTTTACCTAAATTCCACAAAAATATGAGTGTGCTGGTGATGTTGTAGACTTTAGAACTTGACTTGGTATATCTATTAGAGATTATAGTGATGAGTACTATGGATTTAGATGGAGTAACTTGTTTAAATTGGTAAATTTTTAGGATTACACCCAAAAAGCCTATACATGTTGTTTATCCACTATAAGAGTAAGATACCCCTAGAAAAACCCGTAGAGCCAATCTTTTAGGAATAACACCAACTATTTATTTCATTACACCTTTACACCTTAGCCTACCTTGTTAGATTAAGTCCATTTATAGTTGCTAGTTGCTTAAAGTGTAAAGCATGTATTTCCCGAGTCATGTGTCATTTTCTATCTTTGGTACGGTTGGGAAGAAATTAGCACATTGCAAATGGGAATGTAAAAAGTAGTCAAAACTCATGTATTTTACTACCATCACAATTATTGGTACGTTCGAAGAATGAAGAATTTCTAAAAGAATTATCTGAAATTATTATGATCGTGAAGATGGTGAAATTGCACTGAGATTCGTAGTTAGTATGTTAAAAAAATGGAAAATATTAGAAAAATCGCAACAAAAAAAAGAAAATTTAAAGATAGTCGTTTCGCAAAAGCTTAAACCGAAGGAATTATTTAAAGGATCGATTATTCGTTGACACGTAAAAAAATCAACGATGTAAAGTTTTGTATAAAGTGGTAGATATCGCCATTTGTCTTGTAAAAGTATTGTAAGTATGAGATGATAGGAAGTGACGGTACGGAGAATGCCAAACACTGGTTGTTGTTTTTTATTATGTCAAGATGTTTGTGATAATAGTTGATGTCTATTTATCATGTAAAGGTCAAGAAAAGTGTTAGCACTTTTGCTTTTTTTGTTTTCGACTTTAATCTATTTGTTTCGTAAATTTTAAGTTTTAACAACAATTTACTTCTCTTTCATTATCATTAACCTGAGGGTTTTACGCGAATGAGGATGTGATCAAGATCATGCATGTTCTATTTCATTGTTACAGCCATGTACTGTGTGTTTCAGCTGCTTGTTGGTTTATTAATTTTGGTGAAAGTTCGAAGATCCATACATATATACATTCTTCATCTTGAACCTTGGTGAAAGAATGAGAAAAGGTATAAAACCTCAAAGGGTATATATTATTGTAATTGTAATTGTGTTTTGTACATTGGATTGTATATGTATTTATACTAATACTATAGCTTACAGACTAAGCAACCTATCATAACCTTATGGGTACGGCCCATCTATACAATTGGGCCGGCTCATCTAGTTTGTTCTAACACGCCCCTGCAAGCTAAGGGCGGGCAACAACCTGCAGCTTGGATCTTAGAAAGAGGAATCGAGGAGTTGGTAAAGGCTTTGTAAAGATATCTGCAATTTGATCATGTGTAGATATATGTTGAACTCGAAGATCTCCTTGAGCAACCTTGTTAGGTTTAAGAAAAAGACTCGGTCACCCCGTGTATTATATAGAATAGCATAGCTCGTAGTGTAAACGTAAACGTATGACTTATGGTGTTGGGTCGGGTCTTTACCCACATGTTAGCCCACTCCATAGCCCACTTAGGGAACTATGACTCTTGTATTTAAGCCCCTTCTCAGCCCTTAAGAGGGGTTGGTTGTTCATTTCATAATACACACACTTAAAGGTGTTTTCTCTCACTAGACTAGTCACTTTCTCTCTCTAGAAATTTGGCCAACCCATCATTCCTAGGCTTGTATTATGATATCCAATATACTACAATTGGTATCAGAGCTCATGGGATGATTAGCTAGATTGTGTGTGCGTTTTCTTGGTTAGTTTAGATCAAAAGTTTGGTTTTAGAAGGTTTATGGTCTTATTCTTGACACTCTTTGATTCTCACGTTTGTGGTGTTAAAGTTAGTGTTTTTATTGTTGTTATAGCCTTCTAGGATCAAGTTGTGCAAAAGAAACCAAGCAAAAATGTTCAAAAGGGTGATTTTTAGGTGAAAAAGTTTGTATTTTTCTTGACTTGCGTTTTTTTTGTTGTTCCACTGCAAATCTTGGTGTTGAGTTTTGTCAGAAAAAGTACACTGCGTTTTGTCGTTTAGGTAAAGGACAACAGTACTGCGTTTTGTCTTATTAGGAGCTGCGTTTTGCTTCCTGCGTTTTGGTTCTGCGTTTTGGTTCTGCGTTTTGCTTCCTGCGTTTTGCCTCTGCGTTTTGCCTAGTTGAAGACCTATCTTGCGTTTTGTATAGGAGAGACTCTGTCCATTTCATTTCTTGGTTGCGTTTTGTCTCAAGAATTGACTGCGTTTTGTCTAAGGTGCTTCACTGCGATTTGCCTCTTGCGTTTTGTCCTGCTAGCGATTTGTCTCCTGGTTTTGGTCTCTCGCCGTTTTTCTCTTGCGTTTTGTCTCCTGCGTTTTGTCTCTTGCGTTTTGTCTCTTGCGTTTTGTCTCCTGCGTTTTGTCTCCTGCGTTTTGCCTCCTGCGTTTTGTCTCTTGCGTTTTGTCTCCTGCGTTTTGTCTCTTGCGTTTTGTCTCCTGCGTTTTGTCTCCTGCGTTTTGTCTCTTGCGTTTTGTCTCTTGCGTTTTGTCTCCTGCATTTTGTCTCTTGAGATTTGTCTCTGCGTTTTGTCTATTGAGATTTGTCTCTGCGTTTTGTCTATTGAGATTTGTCAAGCTTCTTTCACTAGAATTTGTCTAAGCTTCATCAACTGAGATTTGTCTAACTTCTTCACTGAGACTTGTCTAAGCTTCTTCACTGAGACTTGTCTAAGCTTCTTCACTGAGACTTATCTAAGCTTCTTCACTGAGATTTGTCTAAGCTTCTTCACTGAGATTTGTCTACGATTCTTCATTGAGTTTTTCCTAAGTCATGTTATCTTCATTAAAACTCATTTCAACCAAACCAAATCATAATTAAACAACATATCACCTAATTTAACAAATAATCATCACTTTTAACATACAATCACTAATCATTGTACCGATCCAACGATTATCATAACACAATCAATCAATCATGTCTAAAGCTTCCGGTGACATTCAAGAGAGAGAATTGCATCAGTTGCAACTAATGCAAGAAAATGCAAAGGAAAGTTGCATGACATCTTTTCGGCTACTTCATTCATTTCTTCAAGTTCTTTCATACGATGAATTAAAATCCATGAGAGTATCTGAACGTGCATTCATGACACTCTTTGGTCAAGATAATGAGACTTTCAGAAGTACGATGTCCCTTAACTTAGATCAATTACAAAGGCAGCTTGACAAAGATGAATTCCAAGAAGATAAATCCATGGCTGCATTTTGGGTGCTCAACAATCAGTTTCAGAAGTTCATCGATTGGAAGCACTTCTTGGATTATGACAGTGAAATGACAGAGAAGCTTTTTGCTGAATACACTGGAATCCAAGTTAAACAGTTTAGAGAAACACTACTCTTACACATGGCTAATGTTAAGAAGTTTGTTGCTGAAAGAACACATCATAAAAGACAGTATGATAGAAGGATGAAGGAAAGACAGATGCAGTCAAGAGAGAGTAAGGTTGTTTCGAGTAAAGCATTGGATGCTAGTTTAGTTGTTACATAATGCGGTGGGACAAAGTCAGATGAGCATATTACAAGCAGCAGTTCATGGGACTTATATCACACATGTTGTGGATGCAGATATCAGACTAGTAAATGACCAAGTGCCATCTGCTAAGGTACATTTGACTGCTCAACATATTGTCCTTACTAATGTACAATAGCATACTAATCAATCTGAACCAAGTTATGACACATATCTGTTTGATAGCAATACCACTCCTGATTCAACAAATATGTGTCATAGGGGAGGAGAGATTGACCAGGATGCTGAACATGATCAAGTAAAAAGTCCTTTGCTTAAGGCTGAGTTTCTCAAAACGAATGACATGGTTGAAAAAGAAGTTTATAATGAACTTTCAAACAGATTTTTACAACTTGAAAAACATTGTATTTCACTTGAAATATCAATGCAACAAAAGGAAGAAAGTTTTCAAAGTAACAAACCATGTAAGAATCAGGAGTCTCCTGAGTTTCGTGAATTTTTTGAGATCAATGATTTGAAAGCTCAGCTACAGGCCAAAACCACACTAATTTGCAACTTGAAGAATCAAATTAAAAGTGTGAAGGAAGCAAGTAATGAACCCAAGGTTAAACATGACATTGATGTTTTGAAAACAATAAACATTGAACTAGAAAGTAGTGTGGCTAAATTACTTGCAGAGAATGAGAAGATAAATAAGGAAAATGAGCATTTAACACAGACTTACAAAGATCTTTATGATTCTATCAAAAAGACACGAATTCAGACGAAAGATCATAATGACTCACTGATTGCTCAAGTAAATAGTAAGACTGTTGAAAATGCTGATTTAAAAGCTCAGATTCAGGAAAAGGTTTTTGCGAATGTAGCATTGAAAAACGAATTACGAAAGTTAAAAGGAAATAGCGTGGATACTAAGTTTGCAAAACCATCAATCTTGGGGAAACCGGTTTTACAACCACCCAGAAACCAATCAGTTGTTAGACAACCGAATGCGTTTAAATCTGAACGACCTAACTTTTCAAAACCACGGTTTGCCTCCCAAGTTGATGTGATTAACGTTTTGTCAAAACCAGTCACTCCTCATTATTTGCCTAAAGTTCGAGAATATGTCCTTGCAAAACCTCATCACGTGATTGCACCTGGCTCATCTAGGAATAGTCAAGAAGAACCGTATGGTTCAAGTGTTATGGCTCATAATCACTATCTAGAGGAAGCTAGGAAAAAGACACAAGAAAGAAATAGGAATTCAAGACCTAGTGTGATGCATACTACTAGTCTACAAAACACTGCTAATGGTAGCAAACCAAATCCTAGGAGCAACAATCAAATATCTAGGAGTTTGCCTGTATCTAAGAGTAGTTGTGGAATGTCAAATGGTGTGTCGCTAGTAGATCACTCTAGGAATTCTAGTTCTTTTTCTGACTCCAAACACTTTGTTTGCTCTACGTGTCATAAATGTGTCTTTAATGCAAATCATGATAATTGTATAACAAAATTCCTGAAAGAGGTGGATTCTCGTGCTAAGGTTCAATCCCCTAAGACTAGAAACAAAAACAAACCCGTAGAACCAAAGAGTCATACTCAGAAACCTGGTAGGCAGATTGCTATAGGACAAAGGTTTTCTCCCAAGAAGTCTTCCGCTGTGCATGAGAAACCAAACACTCCTAGATCTTGTCTTAGGTGGAAACCGACGGGTAGAATTTTCAAGATTGCTGGTCTTAGGTGGATACCTACTGGAAAGATGTTCACCGATAACACAACCAAAGTTGACAGTGAACCTCCAAATGGTTCAAATGGTGATATCACTAACCCATATGAATGCGATCAAACTCTTAATGTCAGTGCAGGTACTACTAACTCAAGTGCAGGTACATCTTGTAATCTTATAAAGGAAAGACTCAAAGTTTGGTTGCCAAAAAGATGTCCTTGCAAAACCTCATCACGTGATTGCACCTGGCTCAGATAGGAATAGTCAAGAAGAACCGTATGGTTCAAATGATATGGCTCATAATCACTATCTAGAGGAAGCTAGGAAAAAGACATAAGAAAGAAATAGGAATTCAAAACCTAGTGTGATGCATACTACTAGTCTACAAAACACTAATAATGGTAGCAAACCAAATCTCAGGAGCAACAATCTAAGAGCTAGGAGTTTGCCCGTATCTAAGAGTAGTTGTGGAATGTCAAATGGTGTGTCGCTAGTAGATCACTATAGGAAGTCTAGTTCTTTTTCTGACTCCAAACACTTTGTTTGCTCAACGTGTCATAAATATGTTTTTAATGCAAATCATGATAATTGTATTACAAAATTCCTGAAAGAGGTGAATTCTCGTGCTAAGGTTCAATCCCCTAAGACGACTGATATCTCATAAACCAGTGGTTCAAGGGATTCTAATCTGATGCACATAAATAATGACGTATGTTCACATCAGTTCAGGCCTCGCTCTTCAACGATAGATGGTGTCTGCAGACAACACTTCAGGCCCCGCTCCTCAAAGAAAAGAAAGGTGTACGCTTCAGTGCACTTTATCTTTAGAAGAAGAGAAATCTTCTTATTTACGAGCAGTCTTATCAACAACTTCTATAAGCTCTCATGCTCGTTCAGTCAACAAGTGGATCAACGTACATTAGCTTGTACTTTAATTCACTTGTTCATCAAAAATGGCAACAACATATGCCATTTTTGAGGGGGAGAAAAGTGAATATAATGAGATCAATGTGGTTTAATTCGGATAAGATCTTTTGATTATAAGTGTGCTCCCGGGCCTCAAATTGACTCCTGGATACATCAGTTTAGGACTCGTGCAAAACCTAGTTTTTTCAACACCTTATGTTCCACCATCCAAGAAAGACTATGAGATCCTGTTTCAACCATTGTTTGATGAGTACTTCAATCCTCCACCACGTGCTGTTTCTCTAGATCCGGTAGCTGTTGCTGCTCAAGAGCTGTTGATCCAGTCGGTTCAACTTCGTCAACTACCATTGATCAAGATGTACCATCTGCTAGTACTTCACCAACAAATCAGGAAATTCAATCTCAAGTCATTCTTCAAGGTTCTGAAGAAATAATTCATAGACATCAAAATGCATAATTTGATAAGGCACCCCTCCTTCATAATCTTTCTTCAGACCCGAGTTCTGAAGAAACAACTTTATAAGGGGTCATTCCATCAAATTTGCATCATCTTAACCAATCGTTTGATACTCTCACTAAGTTGACAAAGAATCACCCATTGGAGAATGTTATTGGCGATCCTTCTAGATCGGTTTCGACAAGAAGTCAACTACAAGAACATGCCATTTGGTCCTACTTTGACGCAAATGACAATCCGATTCCATTCGGTGGGAAACGATCTGGTTGAGATCTACTATCTCAAAGGAAGAATAATGGTGGTAATTTTTCATGTATCATATGTAAATATATAAAACTAGAAAAACACAAAAAGATTTTCATTTTTTTTAAACTTTTCAAAAACAAAATACAAAAATATAAAATCAAGAAAATCAAATACAAAAATATAAAATAGAAAATACCAAAAAGAGTTTTCAAGGGACATGCTTCTTTTTTTTTTTTTTTTTTTTTTTTTTTTTTTTTTTTTGTTTTATTTTTTTTTTTTTTTTTTTTTTTTTTTTTTTTTATGCCTTATCGTTAAATTTTAGGAACCTAGAAATGTCATTCAATAATGACACGGGTCTTTAAATGATGTTCGAGCAGAAGTTCAAACAGCTTTTAAAACATGTCTACATGGCTTGCTATTATTTCTGATATGCAACCCGGTTTTCAAAATGAGGAAAGCACGTCGCCAAAAAGACGATTGTTCCTAACAACGGGTGATTAAGTTCTCCCGGGCATGGATTACTTTTTATCCGTGCACCCTCGATCTGATGTACGCTTCAGTGCATTATTTCTTGATCAAGAAGAGAAGTCTTCTTTTTAACCAAATGATTTTTCGTCTATGATTCTTCTAAAACTTATTTGTGTTACACGTGTTGAAAAAAGGTGTTGTCTTTCAAAAACCAAATCAATCATCTCAGTTTCTCATCATAAAAGATTTTAAAAGAATTTTCTATCACTCAAACAATGTTTACAGCTCTTTAAATAGAAAACGGGACATTATTTGAGGGGGAGAAATGTGCTAATAATTCTTTCAAAATGATCTTTCAAACATGGAGTAAACAAAGAGGTTTGACAGTAACGGATCATGATTTAAAAGGGGAGTTAATGTATTTTAACTCATTTAAGCTTTAGATGTTACTTGTTTCATCCTTTAAGGTTTAGAATGCAACATATGGTAATTAGGAACTTACGCCTTTTGACTTGCAACTAGAAGGACCTAGGTTACCATGGGTACAAGTTTTATAACCAGAATGATTTGTCTCAAATATATTGATTATAAATCATGTTCGGGTTAACCATTTGAAAAAGTGTTCTAATCAAATCTGAATCATTTTTCGACATTACAAACAGAGTTTCAAGAAATTTCGACCACTCAAACAAATACAATAGATCTTTAAATAGAATATGGGTCTTTGTTCAAGGGGAGAAAGTGTTTTTGAATTATCTTCATCATGTCACGGTAATTATATGGAAAAAGTTTTAACTTAATGGATAATGATTTGAGAGGGAGTTAATTTATTTAACTCCAAGGGCTTCAGTTGTCATAAGTTATTAACTTAATGGGCTTAAATATAATTTCATGATCAGTGAATTAGGCTTAAAACTTCAGATGACCAAGATTGCCAACACCTCATAGTTTTTAAAGGCTTAGGATTGTTTGGAAATAATTACGTAGTGTTAGAAGCCTTAAAGTTGATCATATATTTCTGATTCATTTAATATTTTCCCAATTTGTCAATCACTAAGCTTATTTTTTGGAGGAGTAGAATCTGTTGACAAAAGAGGTACACATAGGTTTGATAAGTATGGTGATTCCTTTAGATAGTTAGTATCTTGCAAGAAGAAATGTGTTCATTCGGGACTTAGTTGCCTTAGGTGTTATCATTTTGGCTATTTAAAGGGTATAATTGTGACATCCGGGACTTAGTTGACTTTGGTGTTTCAATTTATATCATCTTTATCGTATAAGGAGAAATTCAGACATCTGGGTCTTAATTGACTTTGGTGTTACGGTTTCGAATTAATTGTGTACTTTGGATATTCGGGCTTTACACATTAAGTCTTCTTAATGCGGCATGCAAGAAAGCTGTGAATCTACTTAAGAAAGGATTGCTGATTCGGGGGAAGCTGTGGAAGCTTCTAAATGAAGAAGAAGCTTGCTTGACCACAAAATTCAACAACTTTCCAAAGGTTCAAGTGAAGGATCTGGTATTACTCCAGAGGTTCATGATGACCCAAAGGACAATTCTGGTAGCTCAAGCAGCTTACTTTCTTAATCTATTAAGGAAGTTCATGATGTCTCCAATGATGAGGAAAACAAAGCTGAGAATACAAAATGGAAGCAGTAGTTGCAGAGAAACAAGCTGGATATGTACTAACCAATTTAACTCTGTCATTTGCTAAACTCGAGATTCAATCAATAATGGATGTTTCCATTCATCAAGAGGGCCTTGTTGTCTAACGAACTCCACTCATTGACCTTATTATCTTAATGATTACTGAAAAGACAGCATCAACACCCACACCAACAACCACACAAGCTCATGTTCAAATGTGTTCGACCTCTTGCTAGAAAGACATTTCAAAAAGGAGTTTAGAAGTGCTGGTTGGTGCAAGGAAAACAGAGACGGACAAAAGACTGTTGCAGAGGACAGTATGACTAACTCATACTTGATTTAAACCTGTCAGGTCCTGTTTTTCATATCATAATCTTGTACATCAATAAGTAGTGTGGTAATCAGTGTTATGTGTCAGTTTAATGAATTTTTCATGAGTTTCTCGTTAAACTCCAAATCATTTATAAACTCATCATAACTGACACTAACAGAATCCCTCATTAATTGAGGGGGAGCATATATAGGTTCCAATATCGGCTTGTATTTAATCAGACCACATTTTCTCCTAAATTTTCTAACATATTTAAATCAATTGAGATCCTAAATCTCAAAGGGTTTGAAATTTTTGATCAGGGGAGAGAATGTGATTTAAATATTAAATCTGATAAAAGTGTGATCTATTAAGACTCAAGCAGGTACTCCTCCCTCCATGTGCCAAACAATTTCGAATATCGACGCACATGTTGAGGGGGAGCAGTTTCATGAATCAAAACAATCGAGGTACTAATGCTTTGATGTTTACATCGCCCGTACCTTGATTGATTTTCAAATGGTTTTATGGCGAAGAGAACAGTACCAAAAGACCGACCCTGTATTTACTTTATCAGAGTTATAAGGATGGTATGGTTAGGTACATGTTCCCATGATCCCGCCAGAGCCGGAGGGATCTACCCAGGGACAATCCACTAGTTAGTGTAGAAGTCCTTAGGTATGATTACAAAAGGAGTAATGTGAGAATAAGGGAATAGTGCGGACTGAGATGGAGCTAGTACTGGAACATACCCAACAAGGTACTAGTAATGAAGTCTCGGTAAGCACTGAAGGGGTTGAAGAATGAAAAAGAAATGTTAAGATAAAGGGTGAAAAGAAAGCAGCCCTCCTTAAACATTAGGCAGAAACCGGGTCACTACATATGCTGTCAGAATCACATGGTTGATTGCTGACATTGAAGACAAGTATCATGGACCCAGTGATACGCTGCACAACCCTCCCTAGCCACTCAAGATCCCTCAAAGGATTCTTGTTTCATTTCTCACGGAGATCAATACATTTCTATCGTCTCTCTCACTCCGAGTTAGATGATATTGAAAAGGTGGCAGTCTGCTCCAGCCTCCGACTACTAAAAACCAAAAATGCACTATTGAGTCTAGAGCCATGAGATCATCCACAAATCTCGTTAGGACACTAATACAAACTATGCTTGTTCTTCACACACTGTGACAACAAGTAAAGATCTTAAGAGTCCTACGCATTATCCTCGTGGTATTGCCAGAACATCCGAGTGATACGAAAGTACTCACAATGAAGATGGAAATCCTTCTAGAGCCAACATCAAACAAGCTCTTGGTAGGTGACATGTGAGATCCACTATGGATTAAACTTGTGACAAATGGAAAGCAACGATGGTGCGATTCTTTATGAATCAAACTTGTTCCAGGCAGTGAATTGACGAATAGCTTTTGAAAAACCTTTCGATGTGCTCAACAACTGATTTTCTAGCACATTGACTGTGTATATCTTTCAAAACAAATGTGTTTCTGATGAAATTTGATTTTGTGCTATAAAACACTATCGATGTGTCACAAAAATACTTTCTCAAGTAACACGTCGATTGATTTTCAAATCAATTTTTATCTTTTAATCGGTAAGACAGTAACTAACCGATTCACTCTTATCGTGCTGTCTGCTTTGAGACGTTCCGATAAAGAGAAGAGGCAAGTATGGTGATTTTGATGGCTATACATTTGATGATCCAATACTTATACTGGAAATCCTGTCAAGGATATTCCTCTTAAGAGGAATCTACCTGATCACAGGTCGATCCTCATGGATCCGGAGGTTAATCTAACCAGACTTGGACGAATGACAAAGCCATATTCGCCCACAAGCTTTATTGCTAACTGTTTTATTACAGGATCAAGCAAAGATGAAGATGGAGACACCTCGTTCTAGTGGAGTCAATTCACCACCCAATGCTCACACTTAATGTTTCCAAGTAAAGACATCATGACAACTGAATAACCTACAACACAGCTTCCGCAACTCTGAGAAGTAGTATCATAATCAAGAAAAGTGTGAGCATGCGGGTCCAAAGGTCACAACATCACATGAAGGCAACACTGCACAAACAAGGATGATTAAAAGACTTACTGTAGCTGATGATCTCAAAGAAAGCTCGAAGATCACACAAGTCTAAGGAACAAAGCTCAAGGATCACTACAAGATGTACAATGAAGTCAATGAATGAAGAATCAAAGTCTATGAGCTAGAGTCAAAAATCAACTCAAAGAATGCTATTATTCAAATTGTATTTTATGGGGCGACCTCCCTTAGGGGGAGATTGTTAGGATTATGAAAAAGACTCGGTCACCCCCGTGTATCATTTAGTATAGCATAACTCGTAGTTAGAAAGTAAGCGTATGGCTCTCGGTATTGGGCCGGGTCTTTTACCCAAGTGCAAGCCTATTCCCAAGCCTATAGAGCTTACAAACACTTGTATATAAACCCCTTTCTAGCCATGGGAAGGGGTTGGTTGTTCATTTTATCATAAAGCTTTCATTTGGTTTTTCTCTCACTAGAAATACTTCACTTTCTCTCTCTAGATAATTTGCCAACCCAATCATTCTTGCTTGTGTTATGATATCCAATATACTACAGATTTTACTATATAATAAGAATTAAAAGTAAACGCGTACGAGAAAAAAAATAATTAGTAAAATAGATGACGTCGTAAATGACCTGAAAATACAGAATGTTACAGTTCATAGCCCCACATTTTACATGATTTGTTTTATAAGTTTTTGGGGTGAGAAACATGCACTGTTTTATAATTGGACACAAGTGGATAAGTTTTATATTATGATTACGTGTTGCCTAAGTAGCGATAACCCTAGTTGAGCCCATTATCATGAACTGTCATTTACTGGATTGTAAGTGCGAATGTTATGAATAGATCTATTGGGATTGACATCCCCATTCGGGTGATTAGCTATCACTGGGTAAACAAACGTATACCATGTCAAATATAGGATGTTGCAGGTTAGAACATCATCACGGGCAATGTAGGCCATTTATATGGTATTCATTTATGTCGAGCTTCAGTGACATGAGCTTAGGGCAACGTAATTACATTTATATGATGTCTGCATCTGTTGCATTATCATACACTTGGGAAATCTTGTGGTCCTAGAATATACAATTTATCAAACCTATGAATTCACCAACATTATTATTGACGTTTTAAAGCAATGTTTTTTAGGAGGTCAATAAGCATGAGGTGCAAGGGATACATTGGAGGTTTTGATTTGGATATCATGCATTAAAGATTTTGTCGCATTACATTTTGTATATCTGTTATGGGCTATAAATCTTTGTATTTTAAACAAGTGAACAAGTAAAGCTTCGGGCTTATGTAATAAATACTTTGTTAAATCCAATGTATCAGTTTAAATGACTTTTTGGTAATTCTATATATATCTTGTGTTATTGATCTATGAAGTAACACGCTCCGGACCCTTATTCCGCTGCGACCCAATTTAAGGGTGTTACAGATTGGTATCAAGAGCCAAGGTTATTGAGAACCAGGTCAAATGTTTTTGCTGGACTATAACTATTTTTAAACATTGCATTCATAAAAAGGGGTTTAGACGGGACATACATACGTGCATACATTCATGCATACACTAGTTGTTGCATTAGTTTGTTGGACTAGATGCATTCTTGATTGATATACATGTTATGATATAAATGTATATTACTATAAGAGTCTTATATTAAATACTAATATAAGCTATTTTGGATTTTCAGATACATTCATGTCAGATTAAGATGAATCAGGGGTCACACACACACAGATATCCAGTCCATTTGAGGACTTATCAAACATTGGATTACCAGGAGTTGTTGGACCTGAGCACGAGGGACTGCCCTGGATGCTAGATGACTCGTATGAGCAGGTCGCCTTACAGGCCCCACCATCACCAGACTACATACCTGGCCTCGAGGAACCACAGTCTCCACCCCTACCAGGTTTTGTCCCAGAGCCGGTATATCCCGAGTATATGCCGCAGGAGGACTAGGTGTTCTCGGCTGAGGAGCAGCCACTGCCTGCTGCTGCCTCACCCACTGCTCAGTCACCAGATTATGTTCTAGAGTCCGATCCTGAGGCGGACCCAGAGGAGGATGACGACGAGGACCCTAAGGAGGATCCTGTCGATTATCCTGCCGACGAAGGAGATGACGACGATGACGAGGATGAGTCATCAGAGGATGATGAGGATGATGATGAGGTTGACATCGAGGCTGATAACGAGGAGGAGGAGGAGCACCCAGCTCCTGCCGACTCTGCGGTTGTTGCTTTACCAGCTGCTGATCAGGCCCCATCTGTGGAGGAGACAGAGCCATTCGAGACCGATGAGTCTGCGGCCACACCACCACTACACCCTGCATATCGTGTGACAGCTAGGATTTCTATTCCAGCTCCACTACCTACACCAGTATGGTCTGATGCAGAGGTTGTCAGACTTCTCGATATATCTACTCTACCATCATCACCACTCTCCCCATGGTCATCACCACTTCCCTAGATACCTTCTCCACCACTACCCCCGATACCATCTCCATCACTACCAGTATCACCACCACTACCAGTATCATCACAATGCCTGTGTTATCTCCATCACCACCTGCTAGTCCTATTCGTCTGTTGGGCTATCAAGCTGCTATGATCCAGCTGAGAGCCGAGGCCGCATCTACTTCCCATTCACTACCATTACCACCACCCATCATACTCTCCCACACCAGACCAGCTGCACCATCATCAGGGACACCACCTTTGCATTTACTCTCTACTGACCGAAGAGAGGATAGACCCGAGGTTACCTTACCGCCTCGAAAGAGGTTAGGTATCGCTCTTGGTCCTGCATACAAGGTCGGAGAGAGCTCGTCTGCTGCTACTGCTAGATTGGCTAGAGGTCTTAGGGCAGACTATGGTTTTGTAGCTACTATGGATAGGGAGATCAGACGTGATCCGGAGAGAGATGTTGGATATAGGATCACCGACTCATGGGATGAGATAGTTGAGACCCTGCAGGGGGTACCAATTAGTACTGACACAGAGTTGGGTCGACATATGACAGCGTTTGAGACTAGGGTTAGGCAGGACACGGATGAGATTTATACGAGGTTAGACGATGAGCAGTCTGGGCGACAGCTATTGGCTGGTCGGCTCAACATGTTGTTTAGGATAGGCGTGCACATGTACGTACTGCTAGACTCATGGAGACTGAGGCTAGGATGTCTAGAGAGGCTTACAGACGATCTATGGATGCGAGTGATCTTGCGCGTGTAGAGGTTATGTCGCTACGTATCACAATGTTAGCTCAACAGTCATAGATTAGAGAGTTACAGTCAACAGACCATAAGAGACAGACGGTGATTACAGAGATGCTGGCGGCAGATCATAGGAGGCAGAAGCAGCTCACAAAGGCACTGATGCTGATAAAGAGACTTCAGACTCAGATGACAGAGTTTGAGAGACAGCAGGGACCCACCAAAGGTCCTATACAGCTAGAGCTACCGGAGGAGGCTAGTAGCAGTTCCTAGATTCTGTTATGGCTAGCTGTTTTGTACAGCCTGCTAAGTATTACGGGTTCAATCCTGGCTAGTATGGCTTTAGGTTGTATCTGAACCAATCATGTATGTTTTCCAATTATATATGAAATGGTGGTATTATGTCATGTCTGTAATCGAATTTGTTGTGAATGAATGTCAATTTTGTTATATCTTTGTTGATTACAATATAGTTGTATATTTCACTGTGTGATGTGATCTTACTTTACTTATTATGCATATGTCATGTCATGGTTATGATTTTACAAAATCTAACGGGTATTATATTTTCTTGTGATTGAAGAAAATGGCACCAAAAAGAGCCACAAGGTCAAACATAGCCCCATAAACAACCAACACCACATTTGTCACTAATGCCCAACTTCAGGCAATGATTAACCAAGGCATTACTGCCGCTTTGGCAGCACGTGATGCAAACACGAATGGCGTCGACAGCGACAATTCAGGAACAGGTGCTAGGAGAAACGAGCGAGCCACTCGTGAGTGCACTTACCCAGACTTCATGAAGTGCCAACCTCTAAATTTCAAAGGCACAGAAGGAGTTGTCGAATTGAGTCAATGGATTGAGAAAATGGAAACTGTGTTCCGCATAAGCAACTATTCTGTGGAAAACCAAATCAAGTTCTCCACTTATACTCTTCTGGGAAACGCTCTAACGTGGTGGAACTCCCACGTTAGGACTGTTGGTAATGACATTGCTTATGCAATGACCTGGACTGAACTGAAGAAGAAAATAGCTAACAAGTACTGCCCAAGGACCGAGATTAAGAAACTCGAAGTTGAACTATGGGAATTGAAAGTAAAAGGTACCGATGTGATAGGGTACAACCAACGTTTTCAGGAACTGTCACTGCTATGTGGTAGAATGTTTCTTGAAGAATCTGAAAAGATTGAGAAATATGTCGGTGGCTTACCCGACATGATCTACGGAAGTGTAGTAGCATCCAAGCCTAAGACAATGCAAGAGGCAACTGAAATGGCAATCGAAGTGATGGATAAGAGGATCCGCACTTTTGATGACCGTCAGACAGAGAGCAAAAGGAAGTTTGAGGACACCTCAAGGAACACTCAGAGCCAACAACAATAACAGAACAAGAGGCAGAACACTGGCATGGCTTACACTGCGGGATCGGGTGAAAAGAAGCCATACGGGGGATCTAAACCCTTATGCTCAAAATGCAATTGTCACCACGATGGTCCATGTGCTCCTAAATGCCATAAATGCAACAAAGTTGGCCATTTTGCTCATGACTGTAGAAGTATGGAAAATGCTAACAATGCTAACCATCAGAGGGGAACTGGGTCGGGTTAGAAGCCTACTTGTTTTAAGTGTGGAGTCCAAGGACACTTCAAGAGGGAATGTCCCAAGCTGAAGAATAACAACAACCGTGGTAACCAAGTTGGAGGTGGCAATGCTCCATCCAAGGTGTATGCGGTAGGGCATGCAGCGACAAACCCAGACTCTAACGTCGTGATGGGTACATTCCTTCTAAACAACCGCTATGCTTCTATCTTATTTGATACTGGTGCCGATAGAAGTTTTGTATCTACTGCATTTAGCTCCCAAATTGATATCACACCAACTGCATTAGATCACTATTATGACGTTGAACTAGCCGACGGGAGAATAATTGGGTTAAACACTATCCTTAGGGGTTGTATATTAAATATCCTGAACCACCCATTCAACATAAATTTAATGCCCATAGAACTTGGTAGTTTTGACGCTATAATTGGTATGGATTGGTTGGTAAAGTACGAAGCAATCATTGTGTGTGCCTAAAAGATCATTCGTATCTCCTAGGGAAATGAAACATTAATTGTTCACGGTGACAGAAGCAACCGGGGACACGAGGCTCGTCTGCACATTATCTCGTACACCAAAACACAAGAATACATGCTAAAAGGATGTCCTATCTTTTTAGCACATGTTACTACGAAGGGAACTGAAGACAAGTCAGAGAAGAAGCGACTTGAGGACGTACCAATCGTCCGGGATTTTCCTGATGTATTCCATGAGGACTTGCCAGGTCTTCCTCTGACTCGACAAGTGGAATTTCAAATCGATTTGATACTTGGTGCTGCACCCGTAGTTCGGGCGCCTTATCGATTAGCACCTTCTGAAATGAAAGAGTTGTCAGAGCAACTAAAAGAACTATATGACAAAGGCTTTATAAGACCTAGTTCCTCACCCTGGGGAGCTCCGGTCTTGTTTGTTAAGAAGAAGGACGGATCGTTTTGAATGTGCATTGATTACCGGGAATTGAATAAACTAACAGTGAAGAACCGTTATCCGCTCCAAAGAATTGATGATTTATTTGATCAGCTTCAAGGGTCGAGTGTCTACTCGAAGATCGACCTTAGGTCGGGTTATCACCAACTGAGGGTTCGAGAAAAAGACATTCCGAAGACCGCTTTCAGAACTCGTTACGGCTATTATGAATTTCAAGTTATGCCATTTGGTTTGACAAACGCACCTGCCGTATTTATAGACCTTATGAATCAGGTGTGCAAACCATATTCGGATAAATTTGTAATTGTCTTTATTGATGATATTCTGATATATTTGAAGAACAAGCAAGAACACAAAGAGCACCTTAAGTTAATCTTAGAGTTGCTTAAGAAAGAGGAGTTGTATGCCAAATTTTCCAAGTGTGAATTTTGGATTCCTAAAATACAGTTCCTCGGTCATGTGATTGACAGACAAGGTATTCATATGGACCCAGCCAAGATCGAATCCATTAAGGATGTTGAATCTCCTAAGTCACCAATAGATATTCGTCAATTTTTAGGTCTTGCTGGGTATTATCGAAGATTCATCGAAGGATTTTTGAAGATTGCCAAAACAATGACCAAGCTTCCTCAGAAGAAGGTTAAATTTGAGTGGGGTGACAAACAAGAAACAACGTTCCAACTGTTGAAGCAGAAGTTGTGTAGTGCACCAATTCTGGCTTTACCTGAAGGAAGCGAAGATTTTATCGTATACTGCGATGCTTTGATCAAAGGTTTGGGCACTGTGTTGATACAAAGAGAGAAGGTGATTTCTTATGAATCACGCCAACTGAAAATTCATGAGAAGAACTACACGACTCATGATTTGGAACTTGGAGCGGTAGTGTTTTCTCTGAAACTCTAGAGACACTATTTGTACGGAACCAAGTGTACGGTGTTCACATATCACAAAAGTCTACAACACATTCTTAATCAAAAGGAGCTGAATATGAGGCAGCGTCGTTAGTTAGAATTACTTAGTGATTACGATTGCGAGATTTGTTATCACCCAGGGAAAGTAAATGTTGTCGCTGACGCCTTGAGTAGGAAAGAACGAGAGCCACCATTGAGGGTTTAAGCCTTAGTCATGACTATAGGTTTGAATCTTCCCAAACAAATTTTGGATGCTCAAACTGAAGCACGGAAACCAGAGAACATCAAGAACAAAGATGTTGGAGGCATGTTGGTTGAAAATTCTAAAGATCCAGAGAAGCTTAGAATGGAAAAGTTGGAACCCCGCGCGGATGGAACTCTATGTCTAAACGGCAGGAGTTGGTTGCCATGCTATGGTGATTTGAGGACTGTGATCATTAATCATTCTCACAGTCAAATATTCTATCCAACCGGGTTCTGAAAAGATGTACCAAGACATGAAAAAGCAATATGTGTCCCATATGAGGGCACAAGCATGCCACCTTGTTAGCAAATGTCTGACATGTGGGCTAAGTCAAAGCCGAACATCAAAGGCCATCAGGATTATTGGTACAACCTGATATACCTCAATGGAAGTGTGACAATATCACTATGCAATTTTTGACATGAAGCTTCCTAATCAACCCCCCCCCCCCCTCACATGGCTACGACACTCTTTGGTGATTGTTTGACCGACTCACTAAGTCGCATATCTTTGTTACCAAGAGAGAGACTGATCCCATGGATAAACTTGCTAGAAAGTACCTAAAGGAGGAGGTCACGAGGCAAGGAATTCCTCTGTTAATTATTTGTGATCGTGACCCTAGGTTCCATCAAATTTTCTGAGGTCACATCAAAGCTTTAGGTACTATTCTGGATATAGTACTTGTATACCCCATCCACAAATAGACAACAAAGCTAGAGGACTATTCCAATATCTCGAGGAATTTTGCGTGCTTGTTACAATCGACTTTGGAAAGGGTATGGGTTAACCAGTTGTCCCATTGAGTCGAGTCCAATATGAACATAGCTATCACGCTAGCATTAAGGCTGCACCATTTGAAGTACTTTACAGTCGAAAGTGTCGTTCACCCGTTTGTTGGGCCAAGGTTGGAGAAGTTCAACTCACTTATCCAGAAATAGTGCAAGAAACAACTGAGAAGATCATTCAAATCAAGCAAAGAATGCAAGCTGCTCGCGATCGAAAAAAGAGTTACGCGGATCTAAAAGCAGTAGCCAATGAGGAATTCAATTTGGGGTATAAAGTTATGCTTAAAGTTTTGCCTTGGAAAGTGGTCGTACGTTTTGGCAAATGGGGTAAGTTGAACCCTAGGTACGTTGGCCCATTCAAGGTGTTGGAAAATGTTTTGGATCCGTTGCATCCAGGCATGAGCCTTCCTGAAGAGCTTGAGTCGAGTTCACAATACATTCATGTATCAAACTTAAAAAGTGCCAGCCGACAACCATTAGCCGTCCGTCTGGATGGACTACTTTTGAATGACAAGCTTCAATATGTCGAGAGCTGGTAGAAATCATGGACCATGAATAAAACGTTGAACATAGCAGCATTCCACTATTCAAAGGTTCAATCGGAACCTCCAGGAGAGGTCCTGAGTTCACATGGGAACGCGAAGATCAATTCAGGAAGAAATATCCACACCTCTTCACAAAGACCGCACCGTCGCCAAGTGCCGCATCTTAAACCTTGAGGATAAGGCTCATTAAATGGGGGGAGACTATAACACCTCGTGTTTTAGGGTCATTGACGTCGTCAATAAATTCACTATGTATTTTTAGTATTGTACGCGTTTGCTTTTAATCGAAAGCATTAAGTTAAATCGCATAAGCTAAAAATTATCGTTCAATGTAAATGGGCATCAAAATATTAAATGTTTACATCAAGCAAGTGTTAAGTAATTATTTTGAGTATAATTATTAACATTGTTCATTTTATTTTTATTGGTTGCGTAAAGTGTTTACGTTTCGCTATAAAATACATTTAGGCATACCCGGAATAACCAAAACTTTTTTACGCTTCAACAAATACCCACAATGCGTAAAGTGATTACGTTTCGCGATAAAATACGTTTAGGCATAACCGGAACCACCAAAACTTTTCTACTCTTCAACAAATACCTACGTTTATACCCAATACCCAAAATTTACAAAAATATATCATGTATATGCATCTATGGCCGTATTTGGTCTTATGGATACAAGAAATATCACAAAAACCTTACCACTTGCGATGTACTTCACCAACTAATAAAACCATGAGACTTTTACAAGTAAAACCCATACCATGACCATAAGGACTTCCATGATTTACTCCCCTTTGTCTCAAGACTTCCTAGACCTCTTTTGACTAAGTCTTATATCATATAATACTTGCACCTTTCAAGAGATAACACATACACTTCAACACTTAACAAAAATCAAAATTTCTCTCCTTTTGGCTCTTACAACCCCACGACATCAAACACCCCTTTTGTATAATTCATAGCTTGATTTTCCAAGTCCATACACACATACCTACATCATATCTAAGATGTCTTAAGTTGTTTGCAAGGGTTGGTTAAAGGTTTACAAGTATTGAAGCAAGAAAAGCAAGATTAGGGTTTCTATTGGATTTAGGGTTTTCTAAGCTTGTAAGCTTTGGTTTTTCATCTAAACAAGGGTTTAGATTGTGTTGGTTATCATCATACATCATCATAAGGTCATCTAAAACTCTTTATGTCTTTACATTTATCATTTTATGTGTATATAAGTTCTTTATAGCAAAAATCACCATTTAGGACTTTTAAACATGTAAAAAGAGTTTTTACTTGTGATTATGATTTTGAACACTTTTACATATGTTATGTAGTTGATAATATCATGATATAATGGGATTATAAGTATGGTATCATGTTTGTTAAAGTATAAAAAGTTCATGTATAAACTAGTAGTTAAAGTATACTTATGAAAGTTCTTATATAAATAAGTGTGTACACAAATGGATCTTGTGATTTCTTGGACATTTTTGGACAATTATGGACCTATGGACACTATTATATGTAAAACATATGATATAAAGACTTGTGAAGGAATTGTGGTATTTTAATTAGTTGGAAAGTATGTAAAACAAAAGTATATAATTAATTATATAAAAGCTATAAAAAGGGCTATTTGGTTTCGAATTTCAAACAGTAGGTTTTACATTTTATAAAGATAGTACACCTCATGACGATTCTAAAAAGGTAAGAAACTAGAAAAGCGGATTAATAATGAAAAAGATACGTAGTTTACGAGTTTTACGATAATAACCGGAGTTATAAAAGAATTTTTATAAAAACTTGTTATAAAAATTCTACAAACAGAAGGTTTGATATTTTTATTAAATCACACATATTTTTAGGATTCCAAAACAATAAGAAACGTAATTTTTCAATTAAAAACGAAGAAGTTATGAATTACGCGAGTTTATATACTTAAAATGTATAAAAATACTTTTATAAAACTATTTTTATAAAAGTTACTATTTATGACAGAAACATATATTTTTAAAACATCAATACATTGATATAACATTCAATAACGAAGACGTTCTCGAAAGAAACGCTAAAAACAGAGCTATAACGAATAAAATACGACGTTTACGAGTTTTACGTTAATTTAAGTTATAAAAATAAGTTTATAACTGGTATGAACAGTAAAAATCACTGTTCATCAGAGGACTAAAAATATGAAAACGTCAAATTTTGATAACTTGTCTTAATACGAAAGCGTGGACATAAGAAACGCAAGAAACGGACTTGAAACGTGAAAGTTATGTCATTTTTACCAAAGGTATATTTATAAACGTTTTAACTTTATAAATATGATTTCACTAAAACAATTAGATGGTGATTAGCTATATAGAATTATATATGGTAGTAGTTACCCAATGTGATTAGTACTTATACGACCTATATTGGATTAGGTTGCACTCGATCATTACTGTGACGCATTTTCTATGATACACTTGATATACGCTCACACAAGGTGAGTTCATAGCCCTACGTTTTACATGATTTATTTTATAAGTTTTTGGGGTGAGAAACATGCACTGTTTTATAATTGGACACAAGTGGATAAGTTTTATATTATGATTACGTGTTGCCTAAGTAGCGATAACCCTAGTTGAGCCCATTATCATGAACTGTCAGTTACTGGATTGTGAGCGCGAATGTTATGAATAGATCTATTGGGATTGATATCCTCGCTCGGGTGATTAGCTATCACTGGGCAAACGAACGTATACCATGTCGAATATAGGATGTTACGGGTTAGAACATCATCACGGGCAATGTAGGCCATTTATATGGTATTCATTTATGTCGAGCTTCAGTGTCATGAGCTTAGGGCAACGTAATTACATTTATATGATGTCTGCATCTGTTGCATTATCATACACTTGGGAAATCTTGTGGTCCTACAATATACGATTTATCAAACCTATGAATTCACTAACATTGTTGTTTACATTTTAAAGCAATGTTTTTTAGGAGGTCAATAAGCACGAGGTGCAAGGGATACATTGGAGGTTTTGATTTGGATATCATGCCTTAAAGATTTTGTCGCATTACATTTTGTATATCTGTTATGGGCTAGAAATCTTTGTATTTTGAACAAGTGAACAAGTGAAGCTTCAAGCTTAGGTAACAAATACTTTGTTAAATCCAATGTATCGGTTTTAAACAACTTTTTGGTCGTTCTATATATATCTTGTGTTATTGATCAATGAAGTAACACGCCCCGGACCTTTATTCCGCTGCGACCCAATTTGGAGGTGTTACATATTTCTTTCCATTGATGCTTTCAACCCGCATTGAGCTACATAAGTCCATATGAAGCAAATGTAACCGTCTTTTAAAACTTGGAACGATTTTTGTCTTAAAAGAACTTCTATTTGCTTTACCCATTTCCCAAGATGAACACAGTTGATCCTTTACAAACTTCAACTTTGGTAAGCTATAGATGTGACTATGTAGCAAGTGCAGACAAAGATGTGAAGGTGTTAGAGAGTTGGCTTCCTTTCATTGATGATGTGATATGGTGTCTTTTTGTGCCTGGGGATGATGAGAGTTATGTTCTGAGTGTAACATGCGGTTGCTATTGCTTCAGCCCAAAAGATTAGTGGAAGTTTAGAAGCAGGAAGCATTGTTCGAGTAGCCTTAACCAGAGTACGATTCTGTCTTTCAACAACGTCGTTCTGTTCAGGTGTTTGAGCAATTGTCGTTTGGTGAACAATTCCTTCTTCTTTAAAGTACGTCTGAAGTATCTTATTTAAGAACTCAGTTTCTCTATCAGTACGAACCGTTATAACTTGAGCTTGAAGTTTCGGTTAAATCATCTTTAGAAAGTCTTTAAGTACTTCTAGTGTCTAATCCTTGGATATCAAAAACAGACTCCATGTGTATCTTGAATAGTCATCGACAATCACCAGGATGTATTTCTTTCCATTGATGCTTTCAACCCGCATCAAGCCACATAAGTCCATATGAAGCGAATGTAACCGTCTTTTAAAACTTGGAACGGTTTTTGTCTTGAAAGAACTTCTATTTGCTTTACCCATTTCCCAAGATGAACACAGTTGATCCTTTACAAACTTTAACTCCAGTAAGCCATTCATAATATCATTCTTTGAAAGCAAGTTGATGGTGTCGAAGTTAAGATGAGAAAGTCTACGATGACATAACCATGCTTGAGTTGGTGAAGCCTTTGCCATGAAACAGATTGGAGTTGGTGAAGATGTTTCCTAAAGAGCTATTATGTAGAGATCAGATCCATGAGTACCCATAAGTAGGTCGTTTCCCTGAAGATCTCTAACAAAGCATGTAGATTTTCTAAATGCAACCTCCAAATCTGCATCACATAATTAACCAACAGAGAATAGATTGTAAGTAAACCCCCTTGATTGAGACATTTCCTTGAACCAAATCCCCGTATCCAAGAATTGATGCAAATTGATCATTCCTGAACTGCACCGTACCCATATATTTTTCAACAAAATTACACAGCAACTTGAGATTTCCCGTCATGTGCTTTGTGCATTAAGAGTCGACGATGAATATGATGATTTGTACGATCTTTTCTAATGGCTCAACATCATAGGTAGGTCCAAAATTGTCATTGTTGTTTGCAAGACCTCTTGAATATTTGCCATGTACATGTAATGTACTTCCAATTCCTGTTCATCTGGCTCTTCATCAGTGTCATGAAGCCATTCATCATGCTCTACACTTAACGGCATACCTCTTGCCTCCTGCTTGCATAACATCATCTTCTCCTTATAATATTCATAATTTTTTTGCCCGTTTTAATTTTCTACACTCCTTACCAAAATGTTCATACTCCTTGTAATTAAAACATTGTATCCTTGTCTTCTGAACTACCTGATTTCCTACAGTTTTGCTAGCCTAGCAACAGTAACTGCCATCTGATTCACAAACTACCCAATATTTTTGTCATTCCCAATTCTTGGAGTAGAATCCACATTCTTGTTCTTGGTGTTTGATGAGGTTCTGAGAATGTGGTTGGTAGATTTTTTTGAAGTACTTGCCAATGAGTGCTATACTTTTCTGCATTTTCTTATCTATTTGAGCCTGTTTAGGATGACTGTCTTTTTTAAATACTGACTCAGATGGAGGTGTAATTATTTTAGCAATCTCTTTGCCTTTGTTTCTGGTAGTAGCATAAGAACTGGTTGTTGATGTTTGTCTTGATGATGGTGTATGGGTTTTGTGAGGTTTTGATGCTTGGTAATAAGTATCATCTGTATACTATTATGCAGCAGTAACAAGTGAGAGTGGATTAGCATTTCTGGCTATTCTTTCAGCAAGGATTTCATTGACTTTGTTTTGGTATTGTTTGAGAATGTCAAAGAGCTTGTTATAGGAAATGGTGTCTAAATCTGAAGTTTGCTTGGCAACCGTAAAAAATCTTGACCATTTTGGCTAAAGTTGTTGTAGAAACTGAACATTGACTTGCATATTGGCTACGTTCAACTTGTTTCTGATCATTTCATTCATCATCTTATAGAACCTTGAATAGTATGACTTAATTGATTCCTCGTCTCTTGAAATAAACTTACCAAACCCCCAGAATAGATTAGTCTTGACATCTTGTTTGTTAAGGGACTCACCTTGCTGCAATCTTTCAATGGATATCCACATTTCTTTAGCTGTAGTACTGTCACACCCCGCTAAAGCAAAAACACGGGATGTGACGATATAGTTTCATCGCATAAGTTACAAGATCACACCTGATGACATCAAATAATGTTACATTTATACCATCATTTATCCCGAACAAATTATCCACTTTTATATGATTATTGCAAGAATCGTTACTTAATTGCTTAAAGTTGTAAATTATAGTAATTACGGAGTAATTTGTAAATACATGCTAAAAGGCACACTTTTTGGAGCTTAAACGATGATATTTAAATATTTCTTATTTTTACTCAATACGCCGTATCCACAAAAGAAGATACGGCGTATCAGCACCTGGACTTCACAAGAAAATGCACATTCTCACTTCCCAATACAGGGTATCCAAGTTCCTTTATACGTCGTATCCAGCTGGATAGACATTTAGAGATTTGGTGAATAAATATAATTTGGGAAGATATATCTAATTGAGTATAAACTTTGCGCGCATTCTAAGGAAAACACCCCTATACGCCGTATTGACCTCATTCAATACGGCATGTCCAGTCTTTTTCAGACACTATATATAGATGACTCAAAAATTAGTTTTCAGTGTGCAAAATCATATTCTCTATACCATACACATAAAAGATGATTTTGTGAAGAAAAGAAGAGCAACCAAAGGTCAAGCATCGATCACTATTCCATACAAGACACCGTGTAATTCCGATACTCTTATAATCATTTAATTTTTGGTATAGTTCGGTAAACGTTTAGTTTACCCTGGTTATTTGATCACGCTTGTATAATTACAGTGGTTATGGGCTAATACCCTTGGGTATTAACCATCTTAATGAAGATTTAATGTTTGGTTTGTTTTAAACCTGATTTCTTAATTTATTGTTGAAAGTTTAATTATGTTTGTCACATGATACTTGTCTACGCGTTTGAATATGCGACCTATCATTCAACTGGGTCTAGTTATGCCTAACAAGTGAACTAGATACTGGGATAGCTCTCCATATCGTGTTTTATATTACTGGACCAATAGGATCACAAATAATGTTTTATCTTTGTCTTTAAATTATGAGATTAGTTAGACCGATAGGTGACTCGTAGTGTTTTAACAAGTATGTTCTTAATTAATTGATAAAGACTTAAACAGTGAACTACCAGTATATAAAATACTGTTAAACAGTAAGTGGGTAAAGTCCCGATAGGCTATGGTTAACAAGATCACTATTGATTTAATCCCTGTATATATTATAATTAAACTAAAAGGATGCTTTATGCGGATACGTTAACTGTGATAGGATTCAACGTGTCTAGGTCTTGGGATGATGTCCCGCCTAAGTCTTAAGAATGATATGCCGCTTCGAGATAAGAAATCATTGCACTAAACAAACAAACCAGCATTTAATCAGATTTAATATGACTAATACAGTTTTCTATCATTTGGCTTGTACCGTTATTTATCTTCTGATTGTTTTCTTGCATGTTTATTGTGTTTAGAGTTGATTATTGTCACCGTAAAACCTGTGTCAGTCTCTCAGGCTGAAAACCCCCCATTATCATTAGAACTAGATTTAGCACGAAACTCCACCCGATCAGGTACATTGCCCATTAAAGTGTTGTTTTAGGATAAGTCTACTAAATATAGATTTAAAACTTGGTAATAAATATATTGACCCTGTGAGTCCTAAACTGAATAGATCTGTGCAGCCTATTAAGGATGATAGCCAAGATGTATAAATACAGTTTGACTATATAGAAACACTGACTATGAATACTATGTGTTAATGCGAAATCTTAACACAAGTACTAAGAAGAATAATGAAAAAACTAAATAATAATTTCTATTAATCTGCTTTTGA
>BQNB010034382.1:0-23951 GCA_026074375.1 Tanacetum coccineum
ATCGACATCAAGCTTTAAATTAGCAATTAAATTAGCAAGTGCAGCACGCTCATCATCACATTCTACATCATGTTGGTCAAGACACAAGATCGCAAGGTGGCAAAGACGATCAAGAAGCAAGGAAAAGATTTAAAGATCTCGGACAAAAAGACAAAGTCAAAAGACAATGACAAAGGCTAAAGATCAAAGATCACAAAGCATGAAGGAACAAGCCTACAACGTAGACAGAGACAAAGATCACAAGAGCTCAACGACAACAGCAATCTCATTGATCTCACGAAGGAGTGTCACAATGAACTCACTTCGGGGGAGATTGTTAGCCTCAAAATATATTGAGTCGAACAATGGAAGTTCGTTCATTATATTAGGTCTCGGTCACTTAATTAATTATACGTTGTAATAGGCTACACGGGTAAACGGGCTCTTAAATGTAATCTAACCGGTCACGTGTATCGGGCGAAAGCCCAAGTAATCCCGAGCCCGGCCCGTAGAAATACCAAGGCATGAAAGCCTCTTGGTATTAAGTATAAATACCCCTCTCCAAGTATGGAGAGGGTGTTGATGCTTGTTGGTTCTTGTTGATTCTCATTTGTTATTTTCTCATTTGTAAGAATTAACCAACTCTTATTTTCTCTCTACCTTTCTCTCTCTAACTTCTCTCTAAAATTCTTCCAATTCTTCTCATCTTATTTTCTTGTTTCATAATGAAGTGAAAGTGATATTATAGGGTAACCTACAAGCCGGATGAATTCCCCTACACTTATTGTTTGCAAAATACATTTAATTGAAATTAAGGCGAAGTTAAAAACAATACAAAGCATGATTACATGATAGTTCAAACATAATAAAACAAACCATGAAGAATTAAAACACACATGACACTCCTAATATGCGGGAAAGGTAAATTGGGTTGCCTCCCAAGAAGCGCTTTTCTTTATTAACGAGTCTTGTAGCTAGACTCGAAGTCACACGTCACGTGTCGTAGAACTGGTCCAAGTCGATGATTTCTCTTGGGCTTTCTCTTTCGGAGAGCTTCCTAGTGGTGGGGATTGATTGTAGGGTTTTGGTAAACTCTTCTCTGTCTGGGTCGATTAATCTAATCTTGGCGTGCCATGCCTCATCTCCGTTCTTGGGTGGTTTATCCCAGTTAATTGGTTTTTTAATTAGGTCCTCCGATTCCCACATGTTACACTTAAGGTTAATAGGTATGGCTCCTATGAATTCAACCATTCTCCTAAACACTAAGGTATCCTGGGTTTAGCTCGGCATCTCTAGAAATTTCCCATTCTCCTGGCAAGTGGCAGTCTAAGAAGTCTTTTCTAGCGTAGTAAGGGGGTTTTGCGCCTATTTCACCCGTGCTAGGTCGGGGTTTATAGGATTCCCTTTTTCCAAGTGTGGTCCAATAAGGTGCTTCCTTCTCACCTAAGTCTATTCCTTTTACACTGAATACCGACCTAGTGATTCCTTCTCCTACCGCTATTTTGGCCATCCTACAATCAATAACTGCGTTGGCGGTAGCTAGGAATCCTCTTCCTACAAGTAAAGGGGTCTCGGGGTCCTTTTTCATATCGAGTACATAGAAATCATTTAATAATTTTAGTTTTCCTATGTGGACTTCTACGTCTTTAACGATCCCGACGGGGTAGGATTTGGTTCCGTCAGCCAATCCAAAGATATGGTCAGTCTCTTCTAATAATATGATGTTAAACTTTTTGAAGAGGTAAAGTGGGATTATATTTACGCATGATCCTAGATCAGCTAGTGTGTCGAAAGGTTTTGAGTCCCCTAATCTACAAGGTAGAGTGAATAGCCCGGGGTCTCCTATTTTTGCAGGTGTTTCTCCTTGAACAAACGCTAATCTGTTTTTGCCTAGTTCCAAACTCTCAACGTATTTATCTAATATAGTGTTATAGATTGGGGCGTGGGCTAGGACTTCGAGAACCGGTAGGTTAAGATGTAAATCCTTAAATTCATCTTCAAGGGTTGGTTTAGGTTCCTCCAGTTGTTATGGTTCGATGATTGCATCATTGAAATGTGCCTTGATAGCGTTGATCAAGGTGGATGGGTGAGATGAACATTGAGGATCGATAATTGGGTAAGAACGAGCAGACGAAACTGGATGGGTCCCCAGTTTCGGGTTCTTAAGCGTATCACTAGGTAGTGTGCCTGCTATTCGATCGGTGATTGCCTTTAACACAGTGTTGATTTTGTTGGTCATCTCGCTTTGTTGTTGTTTGAAATCGGCTTCAAACTTGGATAGTCTAGCGTCTTGAGATGCCATGAATTCGGAAACCAGTCCTTCTATATTTGATTGATTGATAAAATTTTGAGGGCGGTTGTTGAAGGGACGGTTCAGGATCGAACCGTTGGGTTGGAACCGGTTAGGTGGGTTCGAGAAATTATTTTGGGAGTTTTGAGGTTGTCTCCACCTAAGGTTCGGGTGACTTCTCCATGACGTAGTATAGGTGTCACCAAGATTGTTTTGCTCGGGCTTAAAGGTATACCACTTACCTCCCGCTTCATCGGTACGCGAGGATGCGTATTCAACAAAGGCTTGTTCGGGATCTTCCATGCAATAATGAGTGTCGTAGGGACCACTACAGATCTCACATGAGGTAGTAATTTTTTCACTTGAGTAGGTCGCATCGGAGCAAGATGAGCTTCCATTAAGCGTTAAACTTGATTTTCGAGCTCGATTAGACAGCGGTCGGATGTACTCGGGACATCTTGAGGCAAAGTGATTGCCTTGACCGACTTAGCGAAATCCCTTAGGTCGTTCCAACTTTCGTTGTCATAGAGGGCGAGCTCCTCTAATAATGCCCAAGATTCTTTGGCGTTTCAGTCACAAAGCTTACCACCTGCCGATTGGTCAATGGTTAGTCTTGTGATGGGATTGACATGGTCATAAAAGATTTGGACTTGGAGCCAAAGGTCAATGCCATAATGAGGGACTTTTTGTAGTAAGTCCTTGAAACGAGTTCATGATTTAGATAGAGATTCTCCATGATGTTGTTGGAACATCAGGATATCATTGCGAAGTTTTGCGGTCCTTCCCGGTGGAAAGAATTGAGCAAGGAATCGGGCAGTAAGATCCTTTAATGTGGAGATAGATCCTACTGTAAGGCGTTCAAGACAATTGCTAGCTTGATCGTGTAGGGAAAATTGAAATAAACTGTCACACCCCGCCAAGGCGGAAACGCGAGGCGCGACGAGAAAGGGTGGTATGTGCTTAATTACAGATACCTTTTTCCATAAAAAATGGACTTTAATGACCAAAAACAGACAAAAATTGCCAAATATATATTTGTTTTGCATTTGAGGTACCACGGTTGTTCCCTGCAGGGAGCTCGATGGTATTCCTATAGCCCTCGTGGCTAGGTTTGGAGTAGTCTCCTAGAGTGCGGATAGGATTCTCGTCTCCCATGGTGGTTGACGAGAATGAGTTACGAAACAGATAACACAAAGAACAGATAGACTACGAGAAGCTATTTGCAGAAATTAAATCTTACTTGAAAGGATTCAAGCAAGTAGAACTAAGCTAAACTATGATCAAAACCTAACTATTCTCTGGCAACGGCGCCAAAAACTTGTTGCGGTTGTCGTAAGGGACTTCTACAAGAAGTTTTGCAACTCCCTAGGCAGTGTACCTAATTGTTGTAGTGTAGTATAGGCAAGACTCGAGGGTTGTTATCGTTCTATAGGGGAATAGGTTGGGAAGGCTTGATCACGGTCTAACAGAATTCTAGGGGTTGAGAGAAGATTCTTTTTGTATTTTTAATTTGTATAAAAAGCAGTAACTCATTATGTTTGAGACGGTTTGTTTGGTTTTAGCTATTTAAACTAATGTTATCTAAGCTACTAGTCGATAAACATTATAATAAAGAGATTGTGTTCATTTAATCATGTAAATTTAATCCCTAATTTCTTCTCGTTGCGTTATGTTGCTTTGTCACACTTGTGATGATCTATGTAATTATTTCCTAAGTCATGAACGAATTACACGAACCCGCCGTCTATTTAATATTCCGTTAAGGCAACGACATCAAAGTAAAGGTTGTATATAAAAAGACTATTACAGGCCTTCTAAGAGTATTTTAACTGCATTTGCAAATATATTAGAGTGGATTAACCATATATGGGGGCAAGGTAGTCATGAAGGACTGTTTACCTATGGTATCCTTTCTACAAATCATGTTTTCTAGACATATAACAGCGATACAGACCAAAAGCCTGGTTTTCTAAACCTCAACATGGCATATTCATCACAAGAAGCAACACCACTAAGATCTACATTCTAGGTTCATAAATCATAACTAAACACAATAGAAGATTTTGCCAAGCAGTAAAAATTGAGGTACGAAAATTAATGAATCGACAACACTAGACTTATTGATGATTAGATAATCTTACTGATTAGAAACAATGATATTGATGGTAGTTACAATAGGGTTTTGAGGCCCTAAAATCGTCCCTAACAGCTGCTAAACGAACTAGGCTTCGTCCCTTTCTTTTACTCTAGAATTACACACTTAAAACCCTAAAAACGGATTTGTATATATAGGAAAATCGATGTGACGGCGTCGCGTTTTAATCGTGACGCCGTCATGAGTAGAATATTCTAGATCTTGGGCTGGGTCGTGCGAGCTGACGCCGCCGTGAAATGTTGTGACACCGTCATGGTGGGATATGTGACGGCGTCACGTGTATTTTGTGACGCCGTTTCCAGCCTCTGAGTAGAATTTCTTGAGAGATGTTGGTGTAGGTCCGTAGTCTTGTCTGTTTTTTCTCCAAATGAGCCCAAGTCACGTGTATTTCCTCCAAATGACTTCCAAATGTTGAATACCTGAAAAGGAACGATTAAGTACCTATTTTGGGCATAAATGCACGATTTAGGGGGTTAAACGACCCCAAAAAGTGTATAAAATGACACCTCATCAGCTAAACATTTTATAAAAGTTTCGAGAATAATTATTTTTTTCGTCTTTTAGTTGACTTATTAAAATAATAAAATAATAATATTTTATTATTAAAAATAAAAATCACGTTTTAAGCAAAAATTCTAAGTATAAACTTTTTACGAAATTTCGGAATGACCCGTACGTTTATATGACATTTCCCAAGGTTTTTAAACCTTATTTTCAAACAATTTCAACATTTCGACACTTTTCGACCGAATTCCAAAAATCACCTTTCATGACGTTTACCAAGATCCTTTCTCAAAATGACTTTCAATATAACATCACAAGTATATTTCACTTCCCACAAGTTCGTCAAAATTCTTAAAATGACTAGTTAAGTCTTATTGGACTTTAAGGCCCAACAAGGGTCCATTATAGTTTTTACATATCCAAAATGCGTTCTAAGCCCAAAATCAAGGCCCAATAGCGTATATAAGCTCAAATTAATAAGTAAATAAGTAATCTGAACCACAATAAGCCATCTAATAAGCGACGTCTTATTGATTGCTTATTGGGCCATGAGCCCATAAGCTCAAAAATCTAATTATTAAGCTTAAAAATAAGCTAATAAGCTACGTATCGCATTTGTTATCACCATAAGCTATAATAATAATCCACAAAAATACGACATACTAGAGAAATAACCAAAAACATCTCCTTTGTGTTTCCATATGTTGCCGAGGGCATATAAGCCCAAAATAAGCTCATTTGAGCTTAAAATAAGCCAATATTAAGTCATATACAAAATAAGCTACATAGCAAATATATGTTTTTCAACCATCACGACCAAAATATCAAAACTAGCAAAACCTCTTTTTCTTTCCTTTTATTCTCGAACTAAACGCACCATTTAGAACCATTTTTAAACTTTTTGCTTTCGATTTTAAACGATCGGGCCGTACAATTAACATCTATGCATCACTAAATCCCAAAAGGACAAGTAAAATTTAAATTTGAAAGACTTACAAAAATGGTCTTCAAAATAAATTTTGACGCGAACTGGACAACCCAAACATTGTTTAAATGCTAACCCGTGCAATAGAATCAACCTGGAAATATTCTAAATCACCACGTTCTTGATCAAAGTTGAAAGATTTATGTGTTTGTGTGTTGTGGAGTTCGGACGAACACACACTAGTGTGTGTGTGTGTGTGTGTGTGTGTGTTTTGAAATGAAATGAATGAGAATGTGGTGAATGGTGGAATATATTGGTACTATTTGTTGGACAACAAAGCTAAAAACAAGCACCCATGTCCCCTATATGTCTTGAACCCGCGCCAAGGGATCCTAGGGGGTTCGGTCTCTAACTTTCGTGTCGGGATCACTTAAAACTCCTAAAACTCGATCGTAAAATATTCACCAAGGTTAATTAGCATTTTTATTCATCTTAAAAATATTTTTCCAATAACTTAGAGTATTTACTTGACATATTTCCATTTTAAACCTCCCAAAAACTCATTTGGACATTAACGGACGTGTCGGGACTCGTTTTCGGCATTTTTCAAGAATTCACATGTCAACCACCCGGAACATCCATAACATAATAATACCCTCTAAAAAGGATTATTATACACAATAACACATGAAAACAAACTCGAATCTATTATTTCCTAACCGTCATCCGGTACATATTCTGTATGACTGTTAATCGGTCAATATAGTCAAAGAGTAACTTCACTTAACAACGACTAATATAGTTGTATTTATTTTTTAGAATATTCAAAAACACAAAATAAGGAATAGGGTCACATTCCACCCCTTAGAAGGAATTTTGTCCCGAAATTTAACTACTTATCAGTACTAAACAAATGTGGATACTTAAGCTTCATTTGATTTTCACGTTCCCACGTGAATTCAGGTCGACGTTTCGAATTCCACCGAACCTTGACGATGGCTATTCTACTCCGCTTTAATTTCTTAATCTCTCTTTCCAAGATTTTCATAGGCTCTTCCACAAAATTTAACTTATCATTAACCCGGATTTCATCCAAGTGCACTTGCAGTGTTAGATCAGCCAAACACTTCTTAAGGTTCAACACATGAAACGTGTCATGAACACCATTCAACTCCCCAGGCAAATCTAACCGATAGGCCACTGGGCCTACCTTTTCAATAATCTCAAAAGGTCCAACAAATCTAGGTGCTAATTTCCCCTTCTTCCTAAAGTGTACCACAATTTACAAGGTCGAACACTTTGAGCAAGACATAGTCACCTACACTAAACTCTAGAGGCTTCCTGATAACATCAAATATTTAATACTTTTTAGTATCATTTTATCCCCTAAAATACTTACAATATCTCACTAACACTCGAAAACAAGATATTTTCTGTTATTATGTGGTTTTCAGGTAAAATGCAGATATTTAGCATTTATGGAAGTAAAGGGACGAATTATATAATTATTCACAAGTAATTGCGGCGTAAAAATTTCCAGGGTTACGCCGTAACTAATCTTAAAGCTAAAACACGACATTCAGAGGACGATTGCAGCGCAATCATTTCAGTGGCTACGCCGTAAGCACATATATGGAAGGAAATCGTGATAATATTTACCGTTACAACGTAACAACCTAACTAGTTACGACGTAACTATACTCAAGGAAGGAAATCATGATCGTATCTGCCTCAATCTCTGGATTTTTAGAAAGTGAATCAGCGATTACGGCGTAACAAACTAAAAGGTTACGCCGTAACATATGGACATTTATGAAAAGACGTGTTGTCATTGATTACGGCGTAATGGCTGTGGTTACGCTCGTCGTATACACTTTCGAGCCTTTAAATTGAAGAGTTTCTGCACAATTTATCCAATCCACTTCCCTCAAACTCATTCTGGGTTTTGGGAACAAGGTCTACAGTAGCACTAGTGATAGAAGGAAGGTCGAAGAAGCCATGTAACGTGTGACAAAATTAGCTTTAGGATGTGTAGCGTTTCATAACGTTTCCTACATTTTTCCTAAACCTAAGCATGAGTGTAATTCAATATCATTATTAATTTGTTTCAATTTTTATATACTATTTTACTTCTTTTGTTATTATTATCATAATCTGTATGAAGCTTTGAGGTGACGAATCTTGATGTTAGTCTTAGATCTGGATTGCGAGAACGCTAAGTGCAAAGTTACCCACTTCACTTGGATGTTCTCAATTCTTCAGTTGTAGTATCCATATACATTGGAGGTTCGTTGTATACTATGACATCGGTCTCTTGATTCTTGGAAATATATTAAGTATTTTGTTGCATTTAGCAACGGTTTAATTTAATTCTTGCTTCGGCCCTTACTCTGTAAAATAAGTATGCTTTTACCATTGTCCATCACTCTTTGGTATTAGGCTTCGTGGACCGTATTCGAGTCGCTGCTTGGTTAGCATTTTTACCACGAGAGGGAAAATCACTGTTAAACTGGGAATAGTCAATTCCCCTCCGGGATTCTTTCCATTAGGAATATAGGCTAAGCCACAGGATGCCTCGTATTAGTTTTAGTGTCAACTCTGTTATTGGTACTAATATAATTTCAACCAAGAAAGTAGTACTGAATTAACTTGGAAACTTAGGTAATGGTATTCTGATGACATCAAATCAACGTCATACTTTTAATCTATTTTCATTTATCCACTCTGTTCTTGCCCACTTTTATATAATTATTGCATTTATTTGGTTTTATTTTAATTATTTCGGTACTTAATTGCTTCAAAGTTAATAAATGCAGTAATTCAGGGTGTTGTGTGGAAGACGAACTTAAAGGCGCCATATTTTGGAGCTAAAAACAAAGAGATTGGAAGGATTGATGAAATTTTCACCAATACGCAGTATCTAATCTAAAGAGCTACGGCGTACTATGCGCATGACTTCACAAGGGACAAAACGCGTTTGACCAATTCCCAATACGGCTATTCAATCTGTCTAAATTCGTTCTGTATCCATGAAGGATAACTATTCGAACGATACAGTAAATTCAAGTATATTGGGAATGATTTTCAAAGATTTTATTGCGAACATAGCGCGCACTCCAGGATTCCAGCCCAGACGAAGTTTCGACACTTGTTGGATACGGCATATCGAGTCCTTTTCAGGACACTATAAATAGAAACTCGAAAATGTGTTTTCTAGTGTGCAATATTCATATTATTTTATTCCATACTCACTAAAGACGAATTTTAGAAGAAAGAGAGCAGCACCAAGGTCAAGCATTGACACGAATTCCCATACTAATACCATCAGTGTAATTTTTACTATTTTATCGTTAGTTTTTCAATTGTTCTTGATTCGCTTGTATAATTACAATGGTTGTGGGCTAATACCCTCGGGTATTAGCCATCTTAATGAAAGTTCAATGTTTGGTTTGTTTTAAAAATCGATTTCTTAATTTATCGTTGATTGTTTAATTATGTTTATCACCTCATACTTGTTTATGTGTTTGAATATGCGACCTATCATTCAACTGGATCTAGTGATACGGACCAAGTGTAACATCCGGCAATTTTTGTAATTTTAAATGACTATTTTACCCTTTGACTTTTTGGGTTTGACTTGACTTTTGGTCTTTTATTGTCACATAAAAGCGATTACCGCGTAACCGGTAATGTTTTCGGAACATATAAATAATAAATCATATTTATTATTTCATATCTCATGTGCAAAGTTGTTTTTAACTTATTTGACTTGAAAACGAAAAAGATATATGTTATTCCTAAGCTGACTTATCAAAATATGACCCACATAATTCACGTTTTAACAGACTCGGATTTTAAGCAATTTGATGTAAAACGACATTTCCGGACAACCTTTTTTGTTTCCTGTGACCCGGAAAAATTATTATATTATGTTGATGGGTTTGTGGGAGGGGGGTTGGGGGGATTTGGTGCGGTAAAGGGAATGGTTGGGTAATGTTAGGGTGGGTGGGTTTGGTATATGTTTTTGGTGGGGGGTTAGGATTGGTTTTGATTGTTTTGGGGGGGGTTTTGCTAAGCCCGTTTTTCTTTTTTGTAACGCAAGATTGTGTGGGTGTTATCTAGTTCTAGTGAGGGACCCGGAGATAAGTATGGGGGGTTTTGTTGGGGGTCTTGGGTGAGTTATTTTTATATGGTGGATTTTGGTTTTTTAATTAAAAGTTTTTATTAAATATTATTTATATTTGTTTCGAGTAGTTATCGTTTTGTTATAATTATTTATTTATTTAAAGATAATATTATTAATTTATAAAAATTTTAAAGTAAAAAATCGCAAAAATATTTCAAGTTATTAAAAAGATACCATTTTTCGGACCCAAAGACGTTGATCAGTAGTTAAGTAATATACAAATAAATATTTAAACGTTTTATTTAAATAAATTTTATAAAACGTTTATGAAAAATTAGTCAATGTGAAATTACTCGTTTATTTATTATGGGAAGAATAATGAATGGTAAAAGAATAAATTAGTTTTGGAACGCTATGGCGCAAGTTCGTTCAGTCCGCCAAGATGTTTTTCGTGTTATGAATCATGCATATTAACTAGTCCAAATGTGTCCGAAAAATTCTTTAATTACAAAAATTACACTTTTCGGTCCTTTTTCTCCATCCTATATGTTATTGTTGGTATTATTTTCAGTTTTAACCAACAGCGTTATTTATCGACGTTCTTGTCATTTTTTTTCCTTATATGATCTTTTGTATATATTATTAAACTAAATTTATAACTAATTTTCTCATTTTTCTTCTTATAAACATCACACACACTTCTCTCTCTCCCCTAATTTTTCGGCGACCACCACCAGCCGGATTCCGGCCAACCCGCCTCCGCCGGCCACTTTTTCGGGCCAAAACTCAGGTGCGAACTCAAAAAATTATTAAAAAAGTAGAGTTTAGATCCATCCAACCGATCCACCGAACCACCGCGCCCCCGACCGCCACGCAACCATCTCCATTCTCCACATCCCAAATTCACTCGCCTTTATTGCACACCGCCACCACGCTTGTCCACTCGTCACCCACCATAACAACACACACCAACTCCACAGCAACATAACATAGGGTGGTTTGTTTTTTGAATTTTGTCGGGCACCACAAGGGTCGGTTCGTGTTATTATTTATAACCACCAACAAGGGTGCGTTTGTGTTGTTTTTTTTGGTCTACATAGGGTGCGTTTTTTTGTTTCATAAACGTCCTAAAGGGTCGTGCGTTTTGGTTGATCTGAGTGATTTGATACACTGGGGTGAGTGCGGTGTGGTGGTTCTTTTATTTTGTTTTCTTTTGTAATTCTTTTTACTTCTTTCTGTCTTTGATTCCTGATTATACGACCAAAAGGTTGCTGTTGGGTTTATATGAAAATAGTTTTTAGGATCGTTTTGGTTTGCTTAGGTAGAAGTAAACAACTTGGGCGTGTTTGGTTGTGATATAGTAATATACATAAATGGTTTTTTGTTGTTTGGGGGATAGGAGGGATAATCACCCCATGGGGTGTGTTTGGTGTTATCTGTAAATACTTAGCGGGTGCGAGTGGTTGGCTTGTTTTAAAGCACCAAAGAGTGTTCTGTTTGCGTTTTATTGGTTGGCTGTTTAACAGCGAGGTGTGCGTTTGGGGTTATCAGGGGTTATATAAAGAGGGTGGGGCGGGGAGGGGGATTAGACCAGGGACTAGTCAAAGGACTAATGGGTGGTGAAGGTTTTTATAATTCGGTGTTGGTGGGGGATCAGAAGTGGCAGGGGGAGGGTGGGGGGGGGGAAGTTAGGTGGGGGGGGGGGGGGGGGGGGCCCGGAGGGGGGATGGGCCGGGGGGGGGGGATTGTGGTTTGTGTGCTAGTTCTGGTTGTTTTGGTTGTAGGGGTGTGTGGGTGTGTGTGTGTGGTGTGTGTGTGTGTGTGTTTTTGTGTGAGTGTGTGGTGTGTTTTTGTGTGTGAGTGAGTTTGTGAGTTTTTTGATGTTTGTTTCAGTTGAGTTGGGGGGTGGGGGGGGGGTGTGTGTGGGGGTTTAGGGTTTTTTTTAATTGAGATCTGGGTTTATGTTGTACTAGTTAGATATAAATGAATGTGGAACTATTTTTGTAAACACGGGGTTGTTTGGAATGTGGAAGGGAAAACATTAGATATTTATTATAAATATGCGATACGTTCGTATTAATAATAATATTATAATAAACGAATGAGTTTATGCCGGATATTTATAAAAAGTTCATCATACTTAATAAAATTTCATTATTATTTTTTTTATTTTAGTAAAATCGAATAATTTTATTTTATAAACGACGATGTTATATAGTATTAAGATTGTTGATTTGTAATTATACAATAACCGGATGTATATGATAATGAAGTTGTTAATTATTGTGTATTATCTATTATTTTGGTAGATGAATTTAGAATATGAACCAAACTGGGGGAACTATATCTTTTATAGATTAGGACAACTAATTTTAAACTAAAAACCGTACAAGGAAGGGAAGGGGAGGGAAACAACTTTAACTAAATTATAATAATATTATTTCTTCTTTATTCCTCGACTAGATGATTAAGTCATATACTTTTGTAAAAAAAAATAATTATATAGCTTTTAAAAAAATCGTTTAACCTATTTTCTCAAAAACTTATAAAACGGCTGGGTTTACTTTTATAACAATGGAATTTATTTACTTTCCTTATATGTGATTTACGAAATAAGTGGCAGATCTGGTTGCGGATGTTGTGTGTAGTCGTTTTCTATTTTGGTCGTTTTTTTTTGTTTTTCTTTCAATTTTTTTCCTCACGTTCTTTATATAATACTTTACAAGGTATTTTATACTCGATTATTTTTTTAAAAATTGGGTTTTATTTGGTAATATAATTAACGGTTTTTGAGTTATACTAATTGTGTGTTTTGCTTATGTATTATATAAGGAATATATTTACACGCTTTGGCGTTCTATCTTTCGATTTTTTTTATTTAACCCAACCACAAACTATTACAACTTCGGAGATCTAAAATCTTTATCAACGAATCGTGTTTGACGATGATAACATTCATCAGGGAAACCCAAAATACAACTATCCTTGGCTATTAGGATATTAAAGTTAAGATAAATCGCAACTTTGGGTCGAGTCGTTTCAATGGTTTCATGTTTGTTACTGTGCTTAATATGTGCAGTTATGCCAATGTCGTTTTACAACATCAAATGTGAGTTTTTATAGCCCCATGTTTTATGGTTACTTTACATATTATTTTTGGCAGGTTGAGTGTGAACATGATTGTTTACAGAATGCATTTAAATGGTTCGCATACAATTGGTCTACATACTTATTTCGCATAGTTCGCTATAGGATACATTAATTGAATCATTTTTGTCGCGATATTACATACTTTACTTTGGATACGATTACGAATTTGCTTTGGTTTTATGCTGGTTTTTCTTCTTTCTAGAGTAGATATTTTATGACGATTCGCGGACTTGGACGAATTGCTCGAGATAATAGTCTTGAAAATGACGAGAGGCGCATATAGGGGAGGAGGAGGAAGAGGAGGAGGGCAACGAAGGTACGAATGATGGTGACTATTCGGAGGAGTATGAGGAGGAGGAGGAAGGTACGGATGGTAATGAGGAATGATTCATTAGTTGTGTAATAATAATTTTATGGGAATGTGAAGTTGTGATGAGGACTATGTGAAACTTGGACATGTATTTTGTTGAGATTTGTAATAAACTTTAAGACTTGTATCGTATTATGGATTTGTAATATACTTTTAAATAGACTTGTATCGTAGAATGGTAATAATGTATTCGTGGTTGCGGTAATGTAAGTTAGTGATTTGTTATTTTATAGTATTGTGGTGGATTTGCCGAATCTGGGATGTTTTAAATGTAGATTTTTTCCGAAATAATTCCGGAAAAAATTGGAAAACCTGGAACCTGCATTTTTTTTTTTGCCCAGGTACACCTTAGGGACGATCATTGGTCGTCGCCAAGTTATACACAGAATGTCGTCCGCCAAGTTAAGTGTGGCGTCCCAGCTTGCCCAGATCACAGTTTTTTATTTACTTTTATATACCTTAGGGACGAATGTCGACCCTAAGTTATAAAAGTAAATACTGTGTTTCGTCCCTAAGGTTGAGTCTTAGGGACGACAATGTCGACACTAAGATTAGGTAATAGGTGTCGTCCCAAGGTTGAGTGGAATTACCACGTGTATTTTCTTTTTATATATTAATATATAACTAATTTATATATGGTTTAAATTAAAAATTATTATAATCATCTTGGGAGACAATGTCGTCCCATAGTTATATAATGAATATGTCGTCCCTAAGCTAAGTCAACTTTCTCACTAAAGTAAGCGGTGGGTCCACTGTCGTCCCCAAGCACAAAGAAAAAGTCGTCAAGAATTTTAGTAGACGAGATGGTTGGGACGATGTTCTTGGGTCGACATTGTCGTCCCAAGACACTAAGGGACGACACCCTTTGTGTCTTAGGGTCGAAAATGTCGACCCTAAGTTAACATTATGTTGTAGTGAGGATGTAGGCTACACTATGGTTGTCCGCGGATTACTCTCATTGAAAGGGAAATGTAGTCCTTTTTGGTGAATTGGTGATATTATAGTGGTATTGTTATTGTATTAGCAGTATTGTCATTCAATATATCTGCTACATCATATGCAGTAGGAACTTATAAAAAAAATTTCCGATCCAAAAAAATTAAATATAAACCATAAATCATTATAATTTGGTAATTATTAACATGTTAAAAATTTGGCTCGAGATGCCACTGATGGAATTATACATTCATAACAATTTATAATTATAACATCAAAGTATAAATATAGCGGAAGCAATTAGGATCAATTAACATGCAAAAATAATTAACCAAGATTAGGGTTACATACCTTTTGATTCTAGCAAGAACAAGAATCAATAAACTCCAAGAACAATCTAAAGGAAGATTGAATCACCGTCTTGTACACACGCTATTACCAAGTTAACCAAGAACTAGCTCGTTAATCACGTAAACCGGTAAACAAGAAATTAATTCGGGTTAGTATGTTAATACTATTCAGCCGAATATATTGAAGACAAAAGAGAAGTGATTTTTGGCTTTTACAAGTGTATTTACCCTTGAAAAACCCTTTGGTATTTATAGGGTAAATATTAGTGTTTGAGTTCTATTAGGATAAGCCTTAACATTGAAGCTAATCCTATTTCAACACAAACTCTATAATTCCATTGATCTTCAATTTCTCTTTTAGTCCTTCTTGTTTAGTCGTTAGTCATTTCCATTAAACACTTAACGATCATTAACTATTTACGTGTAAAATCAATAAATAAATTATATTTATTAATCGTTAACTTGTAGTGAGTGCAATCCCGTGATCTTGAGTTCGATCCTAACACACAACTATTATTTTTACGTCCATAAACTAACAGAAGCGGCTTTCACTAGAATTGCCGGTATTTTTGGTGAAGTCATATACCCGAAAAAATGTGATGTGAAAAACAACTTGGTGGCTGGAAAAGTGTGTATCCGGACTAAGAACATGGAACTTACTCAAGTTAACATGCCTGTAGTAATTGATGACACGCATATTTGCGTTAGAATTCGAGAAATCATGGGAGAATGTGATGAAGCTCTATTACCCGAGGCATCAACAACGGCAGAGAATGATTATGGGACTGATGAGGAAGATGAGTATGCAACAGATAATGATGGCGGGGATGACACCGAAGTTGAGGAGACCGTTGATTGTAGTGACGAGGATCTATATGATGATGGGTCGGAGTGTGATCTTTTCTTAGACGATGATGTGGTGAATATTGAACATCAAATGGGAGGAGGATGGATCCGAGAAGTCAATGCGGAAGCTACTAACACTTCTCCGAATATTTCGAGTTCAAAAAATTTCCAGAATAAAACATCATCAACCATCACATCGCCGTCGCTAGAAAATGATAAAAATTCAAAAAGTTCGTCAACACGTGAAAGTCAAAATAAAATTTTGGATATACCCGAAAATAGTTGTTGTGCTCTGCAAAGAACTCCAACTTCTGTTGCAGACACCCAAATTCAGGATACATCACCATTGGTTCAGATTGTGTCAGGTGTGAAAGTGACGGTGCCAGTAGAGCTACTTCATGTCAATACATGTGAAGAGACCCGTGACCCCACTACTTTTCCCAGGTATGTTTTTTCTAACCCACCATTATCTGATAAACATTGTGACACCACCCCTAATTCTTGTCAAGTGTACCTTAGACGTCACGTAACAAGCCTAATGACATTCTTAATGGACATTCAAATCACAGACCCATTAAACACATCAAGCCCAACTATCCCTTATCCTCACCTTCAGCCCACAAAATCACCCACTCCCATATCCCCTCTCGTTACACACTAAACAAAAGTGGCATTTCTAAAAAACAAAGAAAAATCGGTTCACTCAAACTGATTAATTCCATGGATGGAATCATATTACACCATGCTAAAAGAGAACACCCACACAATCATTGTCAGACCACTCCTCTTCCTCAAGCACATCTCTTTCAAACAATGATTCTAACATTGAACGTTGTAACACTAGATTGCAAATAAAATCAACACCCAACCTTCTGAAACAGAAAACAAAGTAGGTAAAACTATTGAGGTGGGACAAAAATTGGGTATCAAATGATGGGTAGGGAATTAGAAGTAAACGCCATCATAGGAGAAAATGTTGTTAATCAATGATTATTGCATCCTTAAACATTAACGGAGTAGGCTCAACTCCAAAAAAGAAATGGGTTAGGAGACTATGCAAGACAATCACTTGAGTTTTATCAGGATCCAAGAATCGAAATCTTGTCTAGATGGTGACACTTTCATTCATTCACTTTGGGGAAATAATATGTGTGACTTTGCGGTCAAAAAGTCGAATGGTAACTCGGGTGGTATTATAGCAATTTGGGATTTGTCTATAACAACCCATAATTTTTCTTTATGTAATTATCCATCTATTAAATTAGATGCAATGTAATTTCCATCTATTAAATTAGATGCAACCATTTTCACGGGAATATTTTTGCTTTATTCTACTCATTATGCAACGTAACTTGCATTTCAAAAGTAAACGTACTCACCCAACCTACCAATGCCAATTTCATCAACGTTTATAGCAAGTAAACATTATGATATGTCAAGCAATATGTTTTAATCACCATTTTACCATATGTTATCTATTTACCATACCTTTCATAACATTTAATGCAAAACGGACTTTAAACGTTAAACGTTTATATCAAAACCCTAACTATATGTAATGTTTACATATAAAATAAATGTACAAGCTTATAAGACAAGTGTACAAGTTATCTATGTATAATATTTGAATATAATTCCCTCCTAAACCCTAGTACAACTCATTTGAGCTCATTGTACAATCCGACAAAGCATAGAATTCAAACTAGCTCATTTTCCCTCAATTTTTCTAAGGCATTTCGTACCACCTTTTAAACACAACTTACAACACTCCAATGCACAACATATGAACTATAGTTACCCTCCATTTCAGCCCATAGCTCATCCAAAATCCAAAACCCTAACCCGAAACCCTAATGAAGCCGTCACCTCCTAAACCACTTCTAAACCTAATTCTAAGCAAGCTAGCACTCACCACCATGACACACCACCTTGCTAGCCAACTTTCACCTATTTGTCACCTACTTGTCACCACCAAGCAACCACTCTACCACCTCCATCACCACCTTGGACTCCAAGCAAAACCTTGTCACCTCCTTGGTTAGTCGTGCCCCCTCACCACCTTACACCTCACCATACTACTTTCCTAGCTTCCATTAGTCACTACTAGCCCTCCTTAGTCATGTTATCTAGTCCTTGGCCACCACACCAAGCAAACTTGGGCACCACTCTCTCTTTTACCCCTATATAAAGCTGAAACATGCACCCTCCATAACTCATAATAAAAATCAAACACAATCTTTAAAATCATGATCTAACCAAGCCATAGAAGAGAAGAAAGGAAAGTATAAGCTATTTAGAAGCCAAGGTTAAGAAGAAAGAAGCTCTTGATTCATCTCATAAAGTCTTCAAGTTATAAATTGCTCATTTCGACCCATTTCATCAACTCGTGTACTAGTAAGCCTTTTTCACTCGTTCAATAAGCTCTTGCATTGTTTTAGATTATATATCAGCTCTTATACATCCTTATGATCTCATGAAATCAGCCCTTAAACCTTAAAGCTTACTCATTTGGTTTTTTAAACCAAACGCACTCTAAAAGCCCTAAAAAGCTCTTTTTGTGTATCTAATAAGCTATAAGCTATAAGCTGTTTTAATAAGCTATGTCACTTTTATAATCATTAAAACCTAAAATCCCTAACCCATCGAGTTAAGATTTCAAAAACCAAAAAACCGTTTGGATTTTTTAAGCTAATAAGTATAAGGTCCGTTAAAGTTAACTTATTTTAGCTTATAGTAATAAGCTGTATAAGCTTCAAATCCATTTTTAAATCAAAAAATATCAAATATTATGGTTTTTTGAAACTTGTTTCGCAAACGGTTTCTGTTAGGGGTATATATGTTAAAAATATTGAAATTAATAACTTTTGTGCCCAAAAATGTTCTTATTCAAAGTTTAAACCACAAGGGGCTTGTTTTCAATTTTCTAAATTAAAGGTTTCAATGTTTAAAAGATATAAAGTATAGGGTTAAATTTTGTAAAATTTTATATTTACCATAGGGTATATATTGTCATTTTCTATTCTCAAGGAGTATAAAATATAATATTTTTATAGTAATTATAAAAATATATTTAAATATTATAAGACTCGATTTTATTAAAGCCCGACACATTTGTCGTTATCATTCGTCGATCGAAACATTACAAATCAATCATGTTATATATTTAACATAATTTATCATCTTCTAGCTTTTGAAGAAACTTAAAAAGATAAAATCTTATCTTTTAAACTATAACGTATCACATTCCCTAGGGATTTCTTGTGAGGGGTTTTATTTGGGTAGACGTTTTTTGACGGTTGCTGGTGGATTAAATTTAAAGTGTCATAGTCTAAAACGTTTACTACTGACCTCTGGATACTGATAGCTCGAACAGTGATATCGAATGTTTTCACAAGTTAATAAACCAAATGAATATTTACGTTAAACTTTATAAAATAAAGTTTTGAAACAATCAAACTAAGACTTAACGTATTACTCCAGGTTGCGTGACGAGGTTGTTTACTCCCATTTGAATTAAATTTCAAATCAATCAACTACCTTATCAAGGTGAGTTCATAATCCCACCTTTACATATTTTTTAAATCCCGTGGGGAGATACATGCTATAAACCATGAATACAGGTATTTTCAACTGTATGTTATCCTAATTTATTATTGCCTAAGTACGTCCATTTGCCATATTGGCCCCAACTATCATGAACCGTTAATTACTTTGAGAAGTAGCGCGCATGCTATTGTGGAATCAAGATCTATTGGGGACTAAACTTCCCCGTCCGGGTAGATAACAACGCACTACCATACGGACGCATTTCATTTGAGGAACTCCGGGTGTTTGGCAAAGCACCCGCTTAGGGCAACAACTTATGAATAACATTTACTTAAGGCTTCGGTGTCATGAGCTTAATGCAATAATATAATATTGTTTACCATGATAATTGTATTCGTTGCAATTATTACTATTACATTGACTTGTATTCAACTATTACATTTCAAACACTATGAATTTCACTCAACCGTTGTGTTGACCTTTTTAGCATGTTTATCTCAGGTAATTGAGCAACCTATGGAACGGAGTGACATTGGACTTAAGGACGTCCAAACTTGTTATCATTCAACTTTTATGTTTTTAATGTACTTTGGGACCTCTTTTATAAAACTCTGATATATTATTGAATGATAACTAAATTTTCCAAAACGTCTCTTTTGAGTCTTTTTCTATGATTATGACTGTTGATTCATGAAGTAATACCCCAAATTAGCTTCCGCTGCTATATGTCAAATAAGGGGGTGTTACAGATTGGTATCAAGAGCCTCGGTTATAGAGAAAAAGGTTAAAACCTAAACTATAACTATTTTCCATCCAAGAAAGTCCTCCGTGCCACTACATTTCCTGAATAGTATGTAAAGATACATAACTATTATATAAATAACTTATGTTATTTCCACTGGGTTGTTACAGAATTATGTCTACTCCTGACTATATCTACCCTATTATCATCCCATCTGATTCCAATGTTGATGATGATTTTTCCTCTACAACTACTCCTGACTATACCTCGGCTTCACCGAACTATTCCCCAGCTTCACCGGGAAACACTTTTTCAAAACTACCCAAAACATCAAACGGACATGACACAATTTGGGTCATTGTAGATCGCCTTACCAAATCAACACATTTCATCCCTACCAGAGAGACAGATAGTATGGAAACCCTTACAAGGTTGTATATAAAGGAGATAGTTTCACAGCATGGAGTGCCGATATCCATTATCTCGGATCGTGACAGTCATTTCACATCCAGATTCTGGCAGTCAATGCAGATTGCTTTGGGTACTCAATTAGACATGAGTACGACATATCATCCCGAAACTAATGGACAAAGTGAAAGAACCATCCTAACACTCAAAGATATGCTTCGAGCTTGTGTTATAGATTTTGGAAATGGATGGGAGATACACTTACCACTGGTAGAATTTTCTTACAATAATAGTTACCATGCTAGTATTAAGGCAACACCATTCGAGGCACTTTATGGTCGAAAGTGTCGATTACCTGTCTGTTGGGCCGAAGTTGGAGATGTTCAACTCACAGGACCAGAGATAATTCATGAAACCACTGAAAAAATAGTGCAAATTCGACAACGCTTGCAAGCTGCAAGAGACCGGCAAAGGAGTTATGCCAATGTAAGGCGAAAGCCTTTGGTTCCAAGTTGAAGATCATGTTATGATAAAAGTGTCACCTCGGAAAGGTGTCATCTGATTCGGAAAGCGAGGAAAGCTTAACCCCTGGTATGTTGGACAATTTAAGATCCTTAAAAGGGTCAGCCCAGTGGCATACAAACTTGAGCTTCCTGAAGAACTTAGTAAGGTCCACAGTACTTTCCACGTTTCTAATTTAAAGAAATGTCTATCTGACAAATCCCTTATCATTCCAATGAAAGAGCTTTGGCTCGATGACAAACTCAATTTTGTCGAAGAACCAATAGAAATTATGGATTGAGAAGTCAAGCAACTAAGATAAAGTCGTATCCCTATAGTCAAAGTAAGATGGAACTCTAAAAGAGGACCAGAATTTACGTGGGAACGAGAAGATCAAATTCGTGCCAAGTATCCACATCTGTTTTCAAACATCACTCCAACATCCAACTAAATCTCAGGACGAGATTTCTTTTAAGGTTGGGGGATTATAACAACCCATAATTTTCCTCTATGTAATTATCCATCTATTAATTTAGATGCAATATAATTTCCATCTATTAAATTAGATGCAACCATTTTCACAGGAATATTTTTGCTTTATTCCACTCATTATGCAACATAACTTGCATTTCAAAAGTAAACGTGCTCACGCAACCTACCATTGCCAATTTCATCAACGGTTATAGCAATTAAACATTATAATATGTCAAGCAATATGTTTTAATCACCATTTTACCATACGTTATCTATTTAACGTACCTTTCATAACATTTAATGCAAAACAGACTTTAAACGTTAAACGTTTATATCAAAACCCTAACAATATGTAATGTTTACATATAAAATAAATGTACAAGCTTATAAGATAAGTGTACAAGTTATCTATGTATAATACTTGAATATAATTCCCTCCTAAACCCTAGTACAACTCATTTGAGCTCATAGTATAATCTGACAAACCATAGAATTCAAACTAGCTCATTTTCCCTCAATTTTTCTAAGGCATTTCGTACCATCTCTTAAACACAACTTACAACACTCCAATGCACAACATATGAACTATAGTTACCCTCTATTTCAGCCCATAGCTCATCCAAAATCCAAAACCCTAACCCGAAACCCTAATGAACCCGTCACCCCCTAAACTACTTCTAAACCAAATTCTAAGCAAGCTATCACTCACCACCATGACACACCACCTTGCTAGCCTCCTTTAACCTACTTGTCACCTACTTGTCACCATCAAGCAACCACCTTACCACCTCCATCACTACCTTGGACTCCAAGCAAAACCTTGTCACCTCCTTGGTTAGTCGTGCCTCCCTCACCACCTTACACCTCACCATACTACTTTCCTAGCTTCCATTAGTCACTAATTTGAAATCAGATTCCCCCCCCCCTTTAAATAATTATTTATAAAAAAATGTATTTTGTATATTTTTATGACATGTTTGAACAGAATTGTGTGTGTTATTATAATCTAATTATGACTTGATCATATTAAGTTTTTAAAAAACAATGACCACAAAAATAAACTATGATGATTGTCTAATTTTGAAAGGTATTTTAGGTCCTACTGATGATCGCAGTTTGGTGATGATCGTCATTTACTGCTGATGGCAAATTCTTGTAAATAGGCTTGCTGATGCTGGTGGCTTGCTGTTGACAAAGACTATCATTCACGACATATAATTGTTCAATGGAGCCGCTAATTCAGTTCATTATACGATATTCACCATGATGAACCAAAATTACCTTGAACCACTTGACGATGTGTTGCTCACAGAGTGTTCTTCCATGTGGAAAAGAGAATGTAGTAACCAGACTTTTCTTCAACCACTGATCTACAGCATGGGACTTCTATAATGAAGTGAACATCATCAGTAGTGTGTCGACCACAGAGTAGTATACTAGCAGATTATACAACAGGAGACTTATATCATAAATGTGTACAGAGGGTTCAACAAGATACGTAACATGAGCTCCATAAGATACAAGATAGCCTTTGAGACTGACCCTACATTATCTCCATAAAATACAAGATTCACATATTAGATTGAAAAGTGTGATCAGTGGATTGCAGGTAATTAAATATACATACATGCTATTAACTTTGAAATTTAACGGTTAAGTTTTTTTTGTGTCGTAAAAAAGGATATGTTTAAGTGGGCTTCCAATTAGCGATTTACTTCTCTATTCTTTTGTTGAGTTTTATACTAGGCTAATTATTTGGAAGATCACAACGCTATGTATCACTGTTTGATATTTTAAAGATGACTAAATAAATGGTGGTGTGTTTGTATACTGGCTTTGAAATTCACTGGAAACACATCAAGATGCAACAAGAAGACTTCTAACAATCCACATTTTGGCGAGATTAAAAGGTACCAAAATAATCACAAAATCATTAATACTATCACAATTAATTTACTTAACATGAAATGCGGCTTTGCTTATTATATATGTCATTTGTTTGCATGCTTTTAGAATGAAGTATCTAGATGTTGTTTTGAATGCATGTGTGGTGGAAACCTCCTCTGGGCTAGAAAATTGAATTTGTTGAGCTGTTTGAGAGTTTAGCTGAAGAGTTGTAGAGACGAGGGGCTATGGTAGTTGGAGACTTAAATTTGTAAGCCATCAATGGTGATTATTCAGAATATGCTGCTTAAGCAGGATGAAAATGCTAAGTTATATCACTTACTTTTATTATAATTCAAAGGATATATTGGATTCGCAAAATGTGTTCGCGGTTATGTTTACTTTTACTGCATTTTCATTACAATTTTCCAGGTAATCAATATGTTATTCCCTTTGACTCCCACCGATAAACTCACCAACCTAACAGAAAAAGCCAGTTTAGGTTGAAGTTCTTTAAGAACGGGTTGAATATGTAAAAAGATGAGTTAAGGAAGGGAATGAGTCAAATAACTCAAGTGTTTGTAACCTCCTATGTTGCTATTATTATAAAAATATTAGATAACTACTTTGCTATTAGATTCTGAAATCATATTTGGATTGATAATCAATACAGAGACTGTGATATATGTGCAAAAACCGTAAGTGGGTTTCAATCAATGATGCATCTAAGAATGCATAGTTCCCCATGCTTACATTCAACGA
>BQNB010034382.1:24340-51646 GCA_026074375.1 Tanacetum coccineum
AAAGATATACAAAGTAAACCTTGCACTTTGAAAAGTGACATAATAGACCCCTGTAGTTATAACTTTGATAAAATGACATTTTTAGTCCTTTTAGGTATAAGTTTCCGAATGTTACGATATATACCCCTTGCATGGATAATATTTACAAAACATGTCCAAATTGCCATGCAATCTTATTTTAACATTCCAAAAGTTATAACTTATTAATATAAGCTAATATATGAAGATTTAATGCAACACAAGTTTAAAATAACGATTCGTTAAGCTAGGAAGCAAAACGGGTCAAATTAGGGTTTTAAAATGAAAACACGTAGGTTTTAAGTTCAAATTCTTTCAAGACTTATCAAAGCACTTATTATAATGTTAAGCTTATTAGGATAGATTATAACAATAGTTTACAAGTTTAGCTTATAGATTATGCAAAAACATAATATTAGGGTTTCGAGTGTACGGTTTTGGATAAAAAAGGTAAAACATATAGGCTTTTGAGTTCAAAGCTTTATATGATGATTTAATCATGATCATATGAACATTATAAGGGTATGAATATAGAATATAAGCTTATGGAACCTGGTTTTGAGCTTATAGCTTAGAAACGGGTCAAAATCGGGACTTTTAGCTTCGTGCGCCTATAATAACGACTCCCGGGCTTTGTTTCTTGGTTTCTTTTGCTTCACTTCTGTTCTTGAGACTTCTTAGGACCTCTTAGGGTCTTCTTAGAGCAAAGGATTTTTGCTATTAAGGGTTATAGAGGAAGAAGTGGGGGATGAGTTCAAATGAAGAGTTTATGGCTCTATTTATACTCGAAATGAGCTTAGAGGCCAAGGGAGGTTTTGTGATTAGGTTAGGAAATGTATTAAGTCTAGAGGATGGTGAGGAGAGGCTATGAGATGAGTTGTATAAGCTAGAAACTAGCTTTGAGGTGTTGGCTTGCCCTTTTAATGCCGCGGCTAAAGAAAGAAAGAAAAGAGACCATGTGGACAATTTTTATACTATAAATGAAGAAGATATTTAAGAGAGGTGCTTGTCATTGAGGTGCTTGGTTGCAAGAAAAACTTTCAAAATGGGTCAAATTGCAAATGTTTTGGGTTTCGGGTACTTTAGGGCTCAATTAGGGTTTTCTAGCTTGTAATTTGTGTACATTTGATTTGTAATGATAGATATATGTTCACAAGACTTGTATTAAGGATTAATAACAAGAATTTATAGGTGGTTTGGGTTTAAAATGGGTGAAAACGAGTAAACGGGTCAAAAGTTCCAATTAGGGCACAATTAGGGTTTCTTGGATTTGATTTGCATATAGTTGAAGTAAAATGATGATATGATGATAGAATATGATTGATAATGTTGTAAATTAAGTTATTACAACTTATTTGAGTGTTGGTTTGGGTTTACAATAGATAAAAATCAAGAAATGAGTCATGGTTTAGAAACTAGCTTGGTTTAGGGTTTTTGGGTTTTGAATTAGGATTTTGAGTGTAAAAATATGTATGAGAGCTTATGAGGAGAATCGTTTGGGTTTACACATTGTATATTGAGTATAGTAGCTTGCACAAAAGTGATGGTGAAGAAATTAGAATGAAAACGGAGGTAAAACGGCTATTTTGGAGATCATGCTTAATGACTTGTATATTGAGCTTTTAATGACTTGTACTTTGACTTGGAGGGAGTTTATATTTCAAATGAGATGTTATATTACTTGTACATATGCTTTAGTATCTTGTACATTCACTTTAGATGTTAATTCTTCATAAAATTAGGGTTTAAAGGTATACGATAATGGTTTAAAGCCCGTTTTGATATAACGTTGAAAATGGTACATTATATGAGTAATGTACTTTGTAAAAATGATATTATGATATTGACTTGACATATTATGATGTTTGATTGACATATATTAGGATAGGATTGCCATAGGTAGGTTGCGTGAGCTTGTTAACTTTAGTTATGCAAGATACATTGCATATTGAGATATTAGCAAAGCAAGTAATGTAATAAAGCGAAAAATTTCCCTGAAAAAGGTGGTTCATATATAATAGATAGATAGTACATTGTATCTAAATTAATAGATGGATATTTACATTGATGAAATTTGCGGGTTGTTATTGTTTGACCCTAGGATGTCCCGACAATTTTTAGGATTATGGGCCAATCCAATTTTACTATCGATACTGGGCCAGAGGGTGTGGTCAACGGACCTCGTTCTGGGACGCGGGTCGCTAGATAACATAGCGCCAGCATGCGTTGTCGTTAACCCAAGGAGTCATACTTTGACTTACTTATGACCATTTAATGAGTAATTAATATGACTGTTACTTATCCCATAATTAATATGACCGTTTACTTATGAGGTTAATTAATGGTATTCAGGTTATATTAATTATGGGACACGAAAGGTCTTAGGGTTTTAACCCTATATAAGGAGACCCTCGTCTTCTATTCACAGGTATGTTCTACGCTCTAAGAAACCTAACACTCTCCATACCAATAATCACCGATTATAACCATAAACCGATTATTACTCTCACGCCGGCAGTCTAATCGTGGGAGTCAATCCCACGGTCATGCCTAACGGTTTGCTTATCTCTTAGTGCGCAGGTCTGACCAATCAGATTACACTTCGGTGCAGGAAGGCCGGAGCCAATGCAACCCGGAAATTATACTAATTGCGTATGTTCATGATTGCTTGCTACCAGTGCTTGTGAGCACACGTACCTGAGTAACTAATGGTACGTTCCTGTGCTGTCCATTGTGTCCAACATTAGTGTGTCTCTAAGACTGTCCGGTTGTGTGCTAGACACCATGAAACAACGCGCCGGCCGATACACCTAGATGAATGATAACCTGAACCTGCAGCATGAACCCGCCTCGCCTCCCCGCCGCCATCACTGCCCATACAAATCGTCAGACAAAAATTCAACACACTAAAAAGTCCCCACGGTCACACACTTCTAAAACCTTCCTAGTCACGCTCCCAACTCCATGCCTTTGGCTTTTTCGGTTAAGCATGTTTGTCATGGTCCTCTTTAAAAAAGATTAAACTGATTTACCTAATCAACAATATTACGGATTTTTTATCGAATTCATCACTCGCCTTCTGTTGTGAATTGTAGTTGTTATTATATTCCCAACAAATTATGTCGGCCCAAAAAATTAAACAAATTATGTCGCGCCCAACAAATTATGTCGCGCCCATCTTATTTATATATTTTTGGTACGCCCAACAAATTATGTCGCGCCCAACAAATCAATAACATAAACATTTTTGTCTTTTACATACTGCACATTCTATTAGGTGTAACAAATTGTTTTACCAAAACAATAAACTTCATGCGATTCTCCCAAATATCTCCGGATATAAAGAGATTTTACATTTCTTTTTAAATTGGTAACAAGATATTACCACTATTTTTCCATGAAATAAAGATTACATATCTTTTTTTTATTATTGGTCACAAGATGTTACCAATATTGGTTCTTTTAAATAAAAAGATTTTAGCCATATTATGTCGCGCTCATCTCGTCGCGCTTATCTTATTTATACGTTCGGTACGTCCGAAATATCTTGTCGCGCCTATCTTATTCATATTTTAAGTCCTCTCCAAAAGACGAATTGACGGATTATATATCCGCATCAAGACGCGCGGGAACTACCCCGCACAGGGAACATCTACAACCTCAAGCGGTGCCACCTTTAAAAGGCCACGGCCTACGCATGGACTCCTCGCTATTAGTAAGCGCCCATTAAATGTTCATGTATTTTTTATGTTTGGAATGTTCCTTTCTTTAAATAAAAAACTTGCAAGTATTAATAAAATATCGCGGTGCCTAGCTAGCTCCGCGGCCCATTCATATATTTCTTATAAATTATGTGTTTTTTAAATATGATTAAGTTTACATAACTTATATACTTTACCTACGCGGTAACACATACAATTTACCTACGTGGTAACTCTTGCCTACGTGGCGTGCATGCACCTATAACTCCCACGAGGAGAAAAGGATTGAGTGAACCTACTAATTAGCTCGTTGAGTAAGAGGGTTGCAAACCCATCAACATCGGATCACGTATCCTTGTTAAACACCTTTCTCTCAAGACGTTGGAGTAAGTCTACGCGCGTCTCACGACAGGCGCGCAGTAACGCACACCGTGCATGTTTAACAACTTCGGAGTTAAAACAATTGACTTCTAGATATGGTATTGCGGTACGCCGCATGTAATTGTAATGTCAACCCATACACGCGCACACAAGATATATCTTGTATTCGCATAAATACTAAGACGGATGACATATCCGCGCATGACGGATAACATATCCGCGCACGACGGATGGCATATCCGCGCAAGACGGATGACATATCCGCGCAAGACGGACAACACGTCCGCGCAAGACGGATTAAATGTCCGCGCAAGACGTACGAAACGTCCGCACTCTTAAAGACGGACGAGAACATCCGTACTCTTAATAACGGACGAAAATGTCCACCCTTATTTCTAGAATAAACGTCAAACCTTCATTTTGAGAAAACATCATTAATTTCTTATAAAGTGTAGAATCTGCCTAATTCCAAAACGTTTTTCATCCTTTTGGGCTGATTTCAGGCTTACTGTTGAAACTTCATTTTGGGCTTATACTTATTTTTGTAACAAACAACTTTTACGTGGCTCATTTTGTGATTGTGGGTTTGAGAGTTATTTCATGTTATTTGATTTTCATTTTCGTGGTTTACTTCCTTTTACTTCATTTTAGTGACTGCTAGCTTATTAGATGCCTTTTTTTGTGTGGCTTAAAAACGTGGTTAAATAGCTCTATTTAGTTAAAATGCTTTGCTCTTTAGAAGTCGAAATTTATTTCAGCTTATTTTCAAGGATAGAAAAGTTTTATTAGCTTATTTGTTCGTCATAATTTGTAGCTTATTTTCGTTGTTTTAAGTGTTTAGCTTATCTTATCATCAAACCTCGTATTTGTAGCTTATAAGCTTAGTTCGTAGCCTATTTTGTACCACCTAGCTTAATTTTAAGTTTATGATGTTCATAGTTGCGGTTTGTCAAAGTGGTCCACGATTTGAATCTCAAGGGAACACAGATCCACATTTTTAGCTTCGAAGGACAAGATTTTTATTTGTTAGCCAAAAAGACAAGAAAAAGTACTTCTTGCGTTTTGTGTTTTTGCAGGTTGCTTTGCATTTTGTCTCACAATCAACTCGAAGATTGCGTTTTGTCTCATATACAACAAATACCTTGCATTTTGCAAGAGATTGAAGACCTATTTGAAAGAAACTTAAACGTCACTCTGCCCAAAATTTTTAAACATTGCATTTTATACAAAATCTTGTTGCGTTTTGCCAAAAGACATTGCGTTTTGGGTCAACGAAGACACTGCATTTTGCTTATAGAAATCTTGCGTTTTGCTAAGATTTATGTTGCATTTTGTCTAGTGCATCTTGCGTTTTGCTTATTGCGGTTTGTCTAGTGCAATCTTGTGGTTTGTCTAACACATTCGTCTCGAGTTGTTTCGGTTTTTTGGTTTTGAGTAAAGTTAAACGACGGGACTTAAGACTTATACCATCATGTTCATGACATCGTTTCGATCAACGTGGTGCTTTTAGATTTCACCGATGATAACCGTATGAGATTTATGTTGCATTTCGATCAACGTGGTGCCTTTAGATTTCACCATAGTGTATGATGAGATTACCTTTTTTTTATTTTTGAATGAAGGTGACGATTTACACATGAGGGAAAACGTGATTTTATTAATTATAATTCACATTATACACTTTCGGCCCCTCAACTTTAAACAGTTTTCATTTCTAACCTTAGATTTTAAATAGTTTACAATTAAGCCTTTTACATTAAAATATTTTATAAATTTAACCTTTTAATTTCCATCATTTTTGTTTTGAGTCTTTAGTTTTTGAAACCTTTTCAATTTAACATGTATTTTTTTCCAACATTCTCATTCTTTATGTGTTAGTTTTAATCATTTTTCACTGTTCGTCCTTAGTTCATGTAAAATAGTTCGTCCTCCAAAGTGATCCATTTTTGCACCGTTAGTTCTTACAACTTCAATTATCAACCGTTAATAATTTTGAGTTAAAGGTGTAGTAATCGCTCATCCTGTTTCGCTCATAAATTGTTAACGAAAGATCAAGTTCTTCATTTACAACAACGATTTCACCAAAAATGATCCATAATAATTATCATTTCATGGTTTCTTCTTGATTTTGTAAAATCCCGTAAAAGATTATTCTTTTCTCGGTTTAAATCAAAGATTTGTAAAATCCCGTGAAGTATAATTTCTTTCTCATAACCACAACAACAATCATAAAATCTACTTAAGATCCTTCATTTTATTTCACAAATCGAACTTCAAATGGAATCCTTGAATTCAAATTCAAGAGAGAGAGAGTTGCAACTGTCGCAACGTCTCGTAAAACAAAGGCACTCCCACTGCATGGCATGGCTTGAATAGATCGAGACACATCTTCGTGATCTCTATCTTAATAGTTCGTCTCATGCTGTTGATGCATTTAAACCCGCATTTCGCTTATTCTTCGGAGAAGAGCATCAGACTTTCAGAGTGAAGATGTTCCATAATCTGGATCAGTTAAGGCTACAACTTGAAAGAGAGAATCTTCTTGAGGTTAATCCAAGGACTTGTCTTGATGCACTTCGAACACAATTCAAGGAATTTTTTACCTCAAAAAGGGTAAATTCATCGGAACATCTACATCAATGTTGGCAAAAAGATTTCAAAGAATACACTTTCTGCAAACCTGATACTTACAAACGTGATTTACTTGAGAACCTGGATACACTTGAAGCGGTCATTCATAGAGCTGTAATTACATACGGTAGATTACAGCTACAGTCACAAGATGCTCAGATAAATCCAGTTCAAGCAGTGGATGACAGCTTCAATGTCTCGAAAAGCAGTTGGATAGAGTCAGAAAACCACAATGCACTCAGCAAATCAATGAATGAAACTCAGTTACAACAACATGAGAGTTTGGTCATTGAGAGTACAACATTAGAGGCTAATTTGAACATGGACGTTAAAGCATTGGATGCTAGTTTAGTTGTTACAGAATGCAGTGGGACTAAGTCATATAAGCATGATACAAGCAGCAGTTCAAGGACTTATATCACACATGTTGCGGATGCAGATATCAGACCAGTAAAAGACAAAGAGCCAATGGCTGAGGTACAATTGACCGCTGCACAAAATGTACTTGCTAATGAGCAACAACATACCGATCAATCTAAACCAAGTTATGACACATATCTGTTGGAAAAGGTTGATAGCAATACCACTCCTGATTCAACAAATATGTGTCATAGGGGAGGAGAGAGTGACCAGGATGCTGAACAATATCAAGCAAAAAGTCCTTTGCTTAAAGCTGAGCTTGTCAAATCAAAAGAAATGATTGAAAAAGAAACGTATAATGAACTTTCACGCAGGTTTTTATTACTTGAAAAACATTGTATTTCACTTGAAATTTCAATACAACATAAGGAAGAAAGTTTTCAAAGTAATAAACCATGTAAGAACCAGGATGCTCCTGAGTTTCGTGAATTTTTTGAGATAAATGATTTGAAAGCTCAGCTACAGGCCAAAACCACACTAATTTGCAACTTGAAGAATCAAATTAAAAGTGTGAAGGATGCAAGTAATGAAGCCAAGGTTAAACATGAAATTGATGTTTTGGAAACAATAAACATTGAACTAGAAAGTAGTGTGGCTAAATTACTTGCAGAGAATGAGAAGTTAAATAAGGAAAATGAGCATTTAAAACAGACTTACAAAGAACTTTATGATTCTATCAAAAAGACACGAATTCAGACGAAAGATCATAATGACTCACTGATTGCTCAAGTAAATAGTAAGACTGTTGAAAATGCTGATTTAAAAGCTCAGATTCAGGAAAAGGTTTTTGCGAATGTAGCATTGAAAAACGAATTAAGAAAGTTAAAAGGAAATAGCGTGGATACTAAGTTTGCAAAACCATCAATCTTGGGGAAACCGGTTTTACAACCACCCAGAAACCAATCAGTTGTTAGACAACCGAATGCGTTTAAATCTGAACGACCTAACTTTTCAAAACCACGGTTTGCCTCCCAAGTTGATGTGAATAACGTTTTGTCAAAACCAGTCACTCCTCATTATTTGCCTAAAGTTCGAGAATATGTGCTTGCAAAACCTCATCACGTGATTGCACCTGGCTCATTTAGGAATAGTCAAGAAGAACCGTATGGTTCAAATGATATGGCTCATAATCACTATCTAGAGGAAGCTAGGAAAAAGACACAAGAAAGAAATAGGAATTCAAAACCTAGTGTGATGCATACTACTAGTCTACAAAACACTACTAATGGTAGCAAACCAAATCCTAGGAGTAACAATCAAATATCTAGGAGTTTGCCTGTATCTAAGAGTAGTTGTGGAATGTCAAATGGTGTGTCGCTAGTAGATCACTCTAGGAATTCTAGTTCTTTTTCTGACTCCAAACACTTTGTTTGCTCAACGTGTCATAAATGTGTCTTTAATGCAAATCATGATAATTGTATAACAAAATTCCTGAAAGAGGTGAATTCTCGTGCTAAGGTTCAATCCCCTAAGACTAGAAACAACACCAAACCCGTTGAACCAAAGAGTCATACTCAGAAACCTAGTAGGCAGATTGCTATAGGACAAAGGTTTTCTCCCAAGAAGTCTTCCGCTGTGCATGAGAAACCAAACACTCCTAGATCTTGTCTTAGGTGGAAACCGACGGGTAGAATTTTCAAGATTGCTGGTCTTAGGTGGATACCTACTGGAAAAATGTTCACCGATTACACAACCAAAGTTGACAGTGAACCTCCAAATGGTTCAAATGATGATATCACTAACCCATATGAATGCGATCAAACTCTTAATGTCAGTGCAAGTCCTACTAACTTAAGTGCAGGTATATCTTGTAATCTTATAAAGGAAAGACTCAAAGTTTGGTTGCCAAAAAGACTGATATCTCATAAACCAGTGGTTCAAGGGATTCAAATCTGATGCACATAAACAAATGACGTCTCTTCACATCAATTCAGGCCTCGCTCTTCAACGTCAAATGGCGTCTGCTGACATCTCCTCAGGCCCCGCTCCTCAAAGAAAAGAAAGAAGTACGCTTCAGTGCGCTTTATCTTTCAAAGAAGAGAAATCTTCTTATTTACGAGCAGTCTTATCAACAACTTCTATAAGTTCTCATGCTCGTTCAGTCAACAAGTGGATCAACGTACATTAGCTTGTAGTTTAATTCACTTGTTCAACAAAAATGGCAACAACATATGCAATTTTTGAGGGGGAGAAAAGTGAATATGATGAGATCAATGCGGTTTAATTCGGATAAGATCTCTTGATTATAAGTGTGCTCCCGTCCTCAAATGGTCATATGGTCATTATGGCTCATGTGTACCTCAGTTCAGACCTGGGCCTCTTTCATAATCTTTCTTCGGACACGAGTTCTGAAGAAGAGAAATCTTCTTGTTGTTGACCATTCCTATCAACATGATTCATGCTTTTTCTGACAGCATCAACAAATGCAATTTTTTAGGGGGAGAAGTGTGAATGTACTTTATGTTGATTGATGTTTGAAAAAAATGGTCATATGACTCCTGGAACAATCAGTTCAGGACTCGTACCACAACCTCCTTCTCCAACACATAATGTTCCACCAACAAAGAATGACTGGGATTCGTTGTTTCTCCTAATGTTTGATGAGTAATTGAATCCTTCACCAAGTGTTGTTCAAGCTGCTCTTGTTGTTGCTGCTCAAGATCCTATTGCTTCAACCGGTACACCTTCCTCAACGACAATTGTCAAGATGCATCATCAACAAGTACCTCACAAACTACTCAAGAATCATAATCTCAAGTTATTCCTCCTGGTGTTGAAGAAGAGTATCATGATATTGAAATTGCACACATGGAATACGATATGTACTTTGGTCTTCCAATTCCAAAACCTAGTTCTGAAGAATCCTTTTCCCGAATTGTCATTCCAACCAACGTGCATTCAGTAAATCAACCACAAGAGCACATTGAAAAATGGACCAAGGATCATCCGTTTGACAAGATTATTGGTGATCCTTCCAGACCAGTATCCACAAGACTCCAACTACAAACCGAAGCCTTGTTCAGCTACTATGATGCTCTCCTCTCTTTAATTGAGCACAAAAGTTATAAAGATGCATTAACCGAATCATGTTGGTTTAATGCCTTGAAGAGCTCCATGAGTTCGAACATTTGGTGATTTGGGAGCTAGTACCTCGTCCAGATCAAGTGATGATTATTACCTTGAAGTGGATTTATAAGGTGAAATTAGATAAATTGGGAGGTGTTCTGAAAAACAAGGCAAATCAAAGAGCAAAAGGAAAATGACATGGTTAAACTTTACTTCGTCGGCACAGAATATCAGCTGGCAGATATCTTCTCCAAGCCGTTAGGACATGAAAAACTTGAATTTCTCATGTAAAATGTTAGAATGCAAAGCATGTCTCCGGAAACGCTGAAAATGCTGGCAGACGAATCAGAAGAGTTATGGTGGTATCTCTTCATGTATCCTATGTAAATATATAAAACCAGAAAAACTCAAAAAGATTTTCATTTTTATAAAAACTTTTCAAAATCAAAATACAAAAATATAAAATAGAAAATACCAAAAAGAGTTTTCAAGACATGTCTTCTGTTTATCGGTAACATTTACGGACCTAGAAATGTCATTCAATAATGACACGGGTCTTTAAATGAAGTTCGAGCAGAAGTTCAAACAACTTTTAAAACATGTCTATATGGCTTGCTATTATTTCTGATATGCAACCCGGTCTTCAAAATGAGGAAAGCACGTCGCCAAAAAGACGGCTGTTCCTAACAACGGGTGATTAAGTTCTCCCGGGCATGGATTACTTTATATCCATGCAACTCCGATTTAATGTACGCTTCAGTGCATTATTTCTTGATAAAAGAGAGTTTCTTTTTTTACCAAATATTTTCATCTTGATTCTTGGAAATTATTTATGTTACAGGTTAGTGAAAAAAATGTGTTGTCTTTCAAAAAACCACATCAGGTCATCTCGTCTCTATCAGAAAAAGATTTTAAAGAATTTTCTATCACTTCAACAATGTTCCAAGCACTTTAAAATAGAAAACGGGGACATTATTTGAGGGGTGAGAAAAATGTGCTAATAATTCTTTAAATGGATTTGTTCAATCATAGATGTAACGAAAGGTCTGTGACCAGTAGACGGATATGATTTAAAAGGTGAGTTTATGTATTTTAACTCATTTAAGTTTAGATGTTACTTGTGTATCCTTAGGTTTAGAATGAACATTGGTAAAATAGGAAACTTACGCTTTTAGTCTTGCTACTAGAAGGACATAGGTTTGCCATGGGTACAAGTTTATAACCGAATGATTTATCTCAAATTTAGTGAATCATAAAACATGTTCGGGTTAACATTTGAAAATGAGTGTTCTATTCAAATCAGAATCAGTCTTTCGACATTACAAACAAGGTTTTTATGAAATTCGACCACTGAAACAAATACAATAGATATTTAATAGAATAGGTCTTTGTTCGACGGGGGAGAAAGTGTTTTCGAATTATCTTCAACAAGTCATGGTAATTATATGGAAAAAGTTTTAACTTAATGGATAATGATTTGAGGGGGAGTTAATTTACTTTAACTAAGGGATTCAGTTGTCATAAGTTAATAACTTAATGGGCTTAAATATATTTTCATGATTAAGTTGCTTAAGCATAAAACTCATTCGTATCTATTTTACCAAACTCCTCACAGTTTTTAGGTTTGTTTGGTAATAATTTCATAGTTTGTAAAATCCCTTGAATTTTTAGGTGTGATATGTTTTGATTCATTAAATATTTCACGAATCAGTCAATCATAAGCTTATTTCGAAGGAGTAGAATATGTTGACAAAAAGAAGTGACATAGGTTTGTGGATAAGTATGGTGATTCCTTTAGATGTCGTGTTTTGAAGAAGAAAATGTGTTCATTCTGGACTTAGTTGCCTTAGGTGTTATCATTTCGGCTATTTAGAGGGTATAATTGTGACATTCGGGACTTAGTTGACTTTGGTGTTTCAATTTATATCATCTTTATCATATAAGGAGAAATTCAGATATCCGAGTCTTAATTGACTTTGGTGTTTCGGTTTCGAATTAATTGTGTACTTTGGATATTCGGGCTTTACACATCATCTTCTTATGCGACATTGCAGAAAGCGTTGTTAATCTACTTAAGAAAGGCATTTTTGCTGATCGGGGGAAGTTGTGGAGCTTTAAATGAGAAGAGCTTGCTTAACCACAAATTCAACAACTTCTCCAAAGGTTCAAGTGAAGAGATCTGGTATTACTCATAGGTTCCCGATGACCCAAAGGACATTTTCGGTCGGTCAGCAGCTTACTTTCTTAATAATCTATTAAGGTTGTTTATGATGTCTACCAATGATTAGGAAAACAAAGCTGGAATACAAAATGAATGCAAGTTAGATGCAGAGAACAAGAGGATATGTACTAACAATTTAACTCTGTCTTATTGATGAACTCGAGATTAAATCAATGATGGATGTTTCCATTCATCAAGAGGACCTTGCTGTCCAACGAACTCCACTCATTGACCTTGTTATCTTAATGGTTACTGAAAAGACAAAATCAACACCCACACCAACAACCACACAAGCTCATGTTCAAATGTGTTCGACCTCTTGTGGAAAGACATCTTCAAAAGGAGTTAGAAGTTGCTTTGTTTGTGCAAGGAAACAGAGATGGACAAAAGGGGACTATTTCAGAGGACTTGTATCGAATAATCATACTTGATTTTAAACTGTTTAGTTTTGTTTTTCATTCCATAATCTTGTACATCAATAAGTAGTGTGGTAATCAGTGTTATGTGTCAGTTTAATGAATTTTTCATGAGTTTCTCGTAAAACTCCAAATCATTTATAAACTCATCATAACTGACACTAACAGAATCCCTCATTAATTTAGGATGAGCATATATAGGGTTCCATATCGGCTTGTATTTATAGACTATTTTCTCCAAAATTTTTAACATATTTAAATCAATTTGAGATCTAAATCTCAAAGGTTGAAATTTTGATCGGGAGAGAATGTGATTTTAAATATTAAATCTGATAAAAAGTGATCTATTAAGATTAAGCAGGTACTCCTCTATATATGTGCCAACAATTTTGATAGCGATGCACATGTTGAGGGGGAGGGAGCTTTTTCATGATTCAACAATGATGAGGGTACTAATGCTTTGATTTTTACATCGCCTATACCTTGATTGATTTTCAAATGGTTTTATAGCGAAGAGAACAGTACCAAGAAGACACCTAGTGTTTCACTTTTATCGGATTTATAAGGTTGGTTGGTTAGGGTTACATGATCCATTTGATCAGCCAGAGCAGAGGGATCTACCCAGGGACATCAACTAGTTAGTGGTAGAAGTCCTTAGGTTGATTTCAAAAGGAAGTAATGTAAGAATATGGGAAGAGTGTCGATTATTGATAGATGCTTATACGAGAATAAACCCAAACATAGGTATAGAATGAAGTCTTGTAAGCACTGAGGGGTTTTGATGAATGAAAAAGAAATGTTTGGATATAGGTAAAAGAAAGCAGCTCTCTTAAACATTAGGCTGAAATGGGTCACTACATTATGTTGTCAGTATCACATGGTTATTGTTGAATTGACGACGAGTATCATCGGATCCAGTGATACGTGCAAACCCTCTCTAGCCAATCAAGATCCTCAATGGATTCTTGTTTCACTTTCAACAGAGATCAATACATTTCTATCGTCTCTCTCACTCCGAGTTAGATGATATTGAAAAGGTGGCAGTCTGCTCCAGCCTCGATACCTACAAACCAAATAAAATTACACTATTGAGTCTTTGAGCATGAGATCACCTATAAATTCATTTAGGACACTAACTTCATACTATGCTTGCTTCTTCACAAAATGTGTTAAAAGTAAGATCTTAGAGTCCTACGCATTATCTCGTGGTATTGCCAGAACATTCCGAGTGATACCAAAGTACTCAACAATGAAGATGGAATCCTTTAGAGGCCAATTATCAACAAGCTCTTGGTAGGTGGACATCGCGTGAGATCCTCTTAAGGATCAAGCTTGTGACAACTAGAAAGAAATGATGGTACGATTCTTTATGAATCAAACTTGTTCCAGGTAGTGAATTGACGATAGTTTGAAAACGTTTGATGTGCTCAACAACTGAACTTCAGCACATTGACTGTGTATATTTTTCAAAACAAAAGTGTTTCTGATGAAAATTGATTTTTATATATGATAAAACTTTTGATGTGTCACAAAAACTCTTTTTTGAGTGACACTCGACTGATTTTCAAATCAATTTCTCATTAATCAGTGGGTATTAATCCACTGGTTCACTCATTCTTTTTTTTTTCGAGGTTGCTTTGTCTACTTTGAGACGCTCGGGTTGAGATCGGCTAGCGACAGTGCGAAACATGTCAAGGAGATTCTCAGAATTTTACCTGATCACAGGCAGTATTTATACTGATTAACGGGGAACCGTGGTTCTTGCAACCTTATTCAACGAAAGTGAACAAAGACACTTTTGTTTGTTTATCACTAACATATAATTGTAGGAAACCCGACGGTAGCAGCTGCTGGCATGAGACATGTCAATTCACAACCCCAGCTCACAAAAATATTCTAAACATAAGACATCCATGATGATAACTAAATGACTACAACAATGCTTCCGCAACTTTGATGCTTGCTATAATGATATAGAAATGGTGTGAGCATGCAGTCTGAATGGTCACTAACATTACATGAGGTAATACTTACACAAGGATGATTAAGAGATTTATTTCTACTATGCTGATGATTCAAAGAAGCTCAAAAGATACATAAGTTTAAAGGAAACTATGCTCAAAATCACTATTTGCCATAACAAAGGATAGTACTGAAAGAAATCAAAGACTACGAGCCAGAGTCAAAGATCAACTCATAGAATGCTAGGATTCAAATTGTAATTTTTGGGGTGACCTCCCTTAGGGGGAGATTGTTAGGTTTAAGAAAAAGACTCGGTCACCCCGTATATTTTCATATTTAGCATTGCTCGTAGTTTTGTTAGTAATAGTATGATTTATGGTGTGGGCCGGGTCTTTACCCACTGTAAGCCCACACTATAGCCCATTTTAGGGGCGTTTTGTAAGAACTATTTAAACCCTCTCCACACATGGAGAGGGTGTTGGAAAAATCATTTTTACACACACAACTTAGTGTGTTTTTCTCTAGTTCTCTCCCAACTATCTCTCTCTTTAACTTTCTCTCTCTAATCCATACTTGTGTGAATTTTGGGATCCTACAAAAACAGAACCTCTTGCCATGAATTTTCTTAGATCTACTTTTCTCTCTTCTTTCTTTCTTTCTAAAACACATATCTTGATTACTAACATACCTTGATCTTGTTTCAGTGATATTAGTTCTTTTTCCTCCTTCTTTTTAATAAGTGCAAGTGTAAGAAACCAATCGTATTTTCTACATTTGAATTGTTATCAGTGATTCCTTCTCTTTCTCCTCAAGATCGCTATCTTATTAAAATTAAATTGTGTTGTTGTGTAAATTAGATTGTGTGTAGATCCAATAGTGTAAATTGTGTATTAGTGTGATTTGGATTATGGGTCAATCCAAGGTATATATATCTTGTGAGTGTATAAAGATTAAGTGAAGTCTTAGATTGATTCTAGCTAAGATTAGGACTCGACATCTAGCTTAGTGTCGGAAAAGAAAGTAAGCGACGTGTAAACAATTTTCTCCGCCTAAAGGGAGTTTGTTGAACTAGTGAACTTCGGGTGGAGTCTGGAGAGTGGCAGTAGGAATGAAGGTGCTTTCGTTGCGAACACTTACTATAAATCTTGTTGTCTTGGTTGTTCGTTTTTTCGTTTTCTCTTGTTGTTATTGTTTACTTAGTTATTACATTAGATATTTTAGTTTGTGATTCATTATTGTTGATTGATTGACATATAAACTCGAAATCAACCAATTTTTCTAAGAAACGCTTTTAAAACGGCTAAATTAAACCAGTATGTAAATATTCACCCCCCCCTTCTAGTTCCTACAATTGGTATAGAGCAAGGTTCACTCAAGATTTTAAAATATTTTTTTAAAGCTTGGATCGATCTATGGATTCTGACAAATATCTAGAAGGGCAATCTATGCAAAGACCACCACTTTTTAAAAGTGATAGTTTTATTTATTGGAAAAATAGATTCGAGACATATGTTAAATCAAAAGATCTAGATCTTTGGCATGTTATTACAAATGGTGATTTTCAACCTATTATTCAAAATCCGAAAACCAAACTTGATGAGGTTGTCCCTTTTGAAAATCAAACCGATGATCTAAAAAGAAGGCTTGCAAAAAACAATGAAGCCAAAATGGTTATCTACAATGCTTTGCCTAGAAAAAAATATAAATGAATTTTTATATGCAATACGGCAAAAGAAATTTGGAAAACTTTGTTAATCACCCATCAAGGTAATAGCCAAGTCAAAGATAATAAGATCGACCTTTTGATTCAACAATATGAACAATTCATCATTTCCGAAGATGAATCTATAGATAGTGCTTTTGCTAGATTTAATACTATTATTACTAGTCTTAAAGCTCTTGATGAAGGTTATTCTAGTAAGCACTGCGTAAGGAAGTTTCTTAGGGCTCTACATCCTAAATAGAGAGCAAAAGTCACGGCGATTGAAGAGTCAAAAGACTTAACATCACTATCTCTTGATGAGCTTATTGGAAACCTCAAAGTCCATAAGATGATCATCAAGAAAGATTCCGAAATAGTCAAAGCAAAAGTTGAAAAGAAATCTCTTGCTTTAAAGGCTAAGAAAGAATCTAGTGATGAAGAGTGTTCGACTTCCTGTAGTGAAGACGAAGAGTATGCCATGGCGATAAGAGACTTCAAGAAGTTCTTTAAGAGAAGAGGTAGATTCGTAAGACAACCTCATAATGACAAAAAGACCTTTCAAAAAAGCCGAGACGACAAAAACGGCAAAAGTGAAAGGAAGTGCTTTAGATGCGAAGATCTAAATCATCTTATTAGAGAATTTCCAAAGCCACCGAGAGACAAGAACCAAAGAGCGTTTGTTGGAGGTTCTTGGAGCGATAGCGGTGAAGAGAATGATGAAAAGATCCAAGACGAGACAGGTCTTGTAGCTCAAGCACCAAATGAGGTATGTTTCGAATCCTCCTACTTTAGTGATGAAAACTCATCAATTGATGATTTAGCTTTAGACAACGAATATGATAAGTTATGCAAAATGAGTCTAAAGATAATCACCAAAAACAAAAGGTTAAAAGCTACTAGAAATAATCTAGAAAATAAGCTTAGAGAATTAAAAGATAAACTGTCCACACTCGAGAAAAACAAGGGAGTTGATCTCGATTGTGCAAAGTGTCATGTACTTAAAATTGAGAATGAAAAGCTCAAGAATGAATCCACTAGATTAAACAAATTTGAAAAGAGTACACATTGCTTAAATAAAATGTTACGTAATCAAAAACCCTTCGGTGATAAATTAGGTTTAGGTTTAATTCATTTGAAGCATCATCTAGTGAAATTAAGGAAATAAAATTTGTAAAAGCTCAGAAAAAGGCGTGTTCTGATGGAGGTCCCATAATTATGGGCGCCCCCCTTAATGATCCGGCGACCCCTAAAATAAATATGGGACCGCCGCCAGTAACACCTGGATCTGAGAAATCTGTTTCTTTTTAAAAATCTATTTTGGGTCCTAGACCAAAACACATAATTGTAAACAAAGTCAAAGTTCCCGTTGCTAGTGACAATGAAGTTAAACAATTCTATAAGCCATTGTCAAAACCCGGAGTTGGATTTTTAAAACCTAATTCTAGATCTAAAACTCCACCTCCTAGAAGAGTCAATAATAATTATTCTCGTCCTTAAACACCGCAACCTAAAAGACATGTTGGTCGACAAAACCAACCCTATGGATTTCCCGTAACTTGGAACAACTTTCTACGTCAAAGTTACATGCCATGGGAAATGTGTCTTCCATTCTCACATCCTAACTAATTGCATCAAATGCAAGGGATGTTTGGCACTAACAACTTTGGACCCATGAGATATTGGGGACCAAATGTTTGAGTTATTGTCTTATATAAATAGATATGCCTTGGAGTCGACTTGGAGCCCGATAAATGGATCAAGGATAGCGGATGCTCTAAACTTATGACGGGAAACCGAAAGCTTTTCTCCACCTACAAGGCATACAATGGAGGTAATGTCATTTTTGGTAGTAATCTTCGATGTAACATCATTGGCAAAGGTACGATTTCTAATGACTCTCTCAAAATAGACAATGTAGAACATGTTGATAACTTAGGATTTAATTTGCTATGTATAGGACAAATATGTGATAATAAGTGTAGAGTAACTTTCTCTGAACATGATAGTGAAATCATTAAGGACGGTAAAGTGTCATAGGTAGAGGTATTAGGAAGAAAGGCTTATATGTGATGAAATTAGGAAGTAAGCCAAAGGATCAAATTTGTCTAGCAACGACTTGATGAGAATTCCACCTTGTGGCATGAAGATTAGGTCACGCAATATGCGTCTCATTCAATCGTTAGCTTCTAAGGAATTAGTTACCAAACTAACTAAGCTTAAGTTTGAGCAACATCTTTTGTGATGCTGCAAAATTGGAAAACAAGTTAACGTTAGTCAAGGCTAAGGAATGTTGGTCTCAACGAATTGATGCTTCAGAAACTTCTCCATATGGATCTCTTTAGTTCATCCGCCGTACGGAGTTACGGAGGAAATACCGTTAACCCTTGTCGTAGTAGATGACATAACTATAGGTATTACTTGGACTAGATCATTCTTATGGATAAAACCTGTAAGCTTTCGATCCATCAAAATATTTAGGCAGGAAAATCCAAAAACCAATTAGGTTGTTTATAGTGTCAATAAGAACGGCCATGGTAGAGAGTTTGGATAATGAGGTACAATTTGCGAGAATTTTGTAATGCAATTGTATTACTCATAACTTATCGGCACCACGCACTCCTCATCAAATGGCGTGGTCGAAACGAATAATTGACATTCAAGAGATGAGTTAGGACTATGTTTGAAATGAGCAATCGTTACCACTAAAATTTTTTGGTGTACGCCGTTGATACTCCACTTACATTTCTCACCCGAATTATCTTATTAGAGCCATTCTAGGAAATAACACCTCCTTATGAAAACTCTTAAGAGGTAGAAAATCTACGTTAGATTATTTTAAAGTGTTTGGAAGCAAGTGCTTCATTTTAAACACTAAAGATTACCTTACCAAGCTTGACCCAAAGTCATACGAAGGTGTCTTTCTAGGTTACTCCCAAAATAGTAAAGCCTATATCATTTACTTAATAAAACACTAGGAAATCAAAGATATCATCAACGTGACATTGTTGAAAACTCCTCTACCCTCTAAGGACATTCCCTTGGTGGATGATGATCTAGATGAAGAAGAAGCTATTAGGGAAAATCGAAAAGAAAAACCTAGAATTTATTGTTGAGGATGAAAACATTAGAGTATGTCGAAATAGGTCTATATTAAGGAATCTAGGAACCATCCTTACACAATGTTATAGGAAACCTCAACAATAGAACCTACTTAGATCACAAGACCAAAAACCTAAGTAACTTCTACTGTTTATATAAACTATAAAATCCTAAGGAATGTAAATGAAGCCCTAGGAGATGATAAGTGGTTAGTCGGCCATGCAAGAAGGAATTAAATCAATTCATTGCAAAAAAGACATTTGGGAGTTAGTTCCACAACCTAAGAATATGACAATTATAGGAACTAAGTGGGTATTTAGAAATAAGTTAGACGAGAATGGTATTGTTTCTCGAAATAAGGCTAGGTTAGTTGCTCAAGGCTACAACCAACAAGAGGGCATCGATTATGATGAAACTTATGCCCCGGTTGCTAGACTTGAATCTATTAGGATATTATTAGCCTATGCTTGCGCCTTAGATTTTAAATTATTCCAAATGGATGTAAAAAGTGCATTCCTGAACGGTTTTATCAATGAAGAGGTATACGTGGCACAACCTCCGGGATTCATTGATTTCGAAAAACCAGACCATGTTTATAAATTAAGGAAAGCTTTATATGGTCTTAAACAAGCACCCAAAGCATGGTATGATAGATTAAAAGCATTTCTTATTAAACATGAATATAAAATGGGAATGGTAGATAACACTCTTTTTACTAAGAAGAAAAGTTCAAATCTCATCATTGTTCAAATATATGTCGATGACATTATATTCGGTTCGACTTGTCAAGACATGTATGATGAATTTGCCAAAATCATGCATGACAAGTTCGAGATGAGCATGATGGGTGAACTTAACTTCTTCATTGGATTACAAATTAAACAAATGGAAGATGGTATCTTCTGTAACCAATCTATATATTAAAGAAATGCTTAAGAAATTTGGCCTAGAAGATTCGAAACCAATGAAAACCCCCATGTCCTCCGGTACTAAACTCACGAAAGATGAAGAGTGTGAGTCGGTAGATAATACCAAGTATCGAGTCATGATAGGTAGTTTATTATACCTAACGGCAAGTAGGCCTGATATTATGTTTAGTGTCTGCCTTTATGCCCGCTTTTAAGAGGCTCCCAAAACCTCTCACCTTGAAGCGGTTAAGCGTATCTTCCGATACATTAAAGGCACTACGCACTTAGGCCCCGTTTGGTTCGTCATAATTGAATGTAATTGGATGTAATTGTAATCTAATTACATTACGTAGGCTATTTGGTTCGCATAATTAAGGGAATTGTAATTCAAATTACATTACGTATGCTGTTTGGTTTGCGTTGTAATTGTAATTCAGTTGTTACAATTACATCAAGGGAAGAAATTTAGATTACATAGGAAGTTGGATGGAATGTTTTGAATTACGTTGTAATTCAATATTTTATAATTTAAATCATCAGTAATTATTATTATTATTATTTTATATAAATATGAAAATAATAATAATAAAAATAAACATTATTATTTTATATTATTTATAATATAATTTATATTAATTATAATTTATATTATATAATATATATTATTATCATTATTATTATATATTTTATATAATATAATAATAATAATATATTATTTATTAATTATATTTTATATTATATATTTATATTAAATTGATATTATTTATTTATTATTATTATTACTACTAATTATTTATTTATATTATATATTAATTATATTTTATATTTTATATTATATATTTTTATTATACTTATATTATTTGTATTATATATTTATATTATTTATTATTTTTAGTACTATTTAATATTATATATTATATATTATTTATTTAGTATTGATTTATTAGATTATTTTTAGTATTTATTTATTCATTGTTATTAATAATTATTAGTATTATTATATATTTTATATGATAAAATAATAAAATAATAATAATAATATACTATTTATTAATTATATTATATATTTCATATTTTGTATTTATAATATATTTATATTATTTATTATTATTATTGTTACTATTTATTAATATTTATGTTATATATTAATTATATTTTATATTATTTCTATTATATATTTATATTTTTTGTATTATATATTTATATTATTTATTATTTGTTATTATTATTACTATTTATTTTTATTATTTATTGTTATTTATTGATTATTTTTATTATTATTTATTCAGTATTATTATTTATAGATTACCATTATTATTATTTTTATTTAGTTATTTATAACATTGGAATTATTTTTATATTTATTATTATTATTACTATTTATTATTATTATTATCATTATTATTATTAATAAGTTTCTTTTAATTTTTTTGAATTACATTATGTTGAGGTTCAACCAAACATAATGACACAATACATCAATTACAATTATAACACATTACAATTCCAACACATTCCAACTCTTTGAATTACAATTCATTCAAATTACAATTCCTCTCAAAACATACTGCGAACCAAACGCACCTTAAGGATTATGGTATCCTAAAGGGACCAGCATAGAAACCGTAGTATATGCCGACTCTAATCATGCGGGAGATTATGTGGATCGAAAGAGCACTAGTGGCATTTGTACGTTCGTGGGATGTTGTTTGACATCTTGGTTCTTGAAGAAACAAACCGCTCTTGCTATATCCACTATCGAAGCCGAATACGTAAGCGCCAGAAAGGCATGTCAACAAGCACTATTGAAGAAACAAGCTTTCATCGACTACGACGTATGACTCGATGACGTTCCCATCATGTGCGACAACAAAGGCGCGATTGACCTTAGCAAAAACCCGGTGCAACATTCTCGTACTAAACACATCGAAATATGTCAACACTTTCTTCGTGATAATGTCCAGAAAGGACATATCTCAATCGAAAAAGTGCCATCCGTCGACAACATCACCGACATTCTTACTAAACCCCTTAAACGTGAATCATTTAACTATCTACGTCTTGGTTTAGGAATGATGGAACACATTCCATAAATCTTATTAGTCCGCTTCTCTTTCTTTTGTCTTAATTCTAGTTCGTGTTCCATTCCGTGTCGTGACAACTTAAATACTTCATCCTAAGTACTTTAAGCATGTTTAATTCGCAAAATGCAAATTAAAACGTCACTCCTCTTCATATTTTTTTTGTCAAAATTAAGTTCAAAATCATTGCCTAAGGGCGGCCCCCATATAGGCTGCCCCCGAATATATTTGGGACCGCTGGGTAAATATGGGACCGCCATCAGCATGACCCAAATATGAACACTTAGTCAAAACTTTCTCAAAATACAAAAACAAACGCCCCCTTGTCTGCTGGTGCAACAAATACGACCCAAAACACACCTAAACTCAAATCCAACCATAAAAACCTTAATTGAAGACCAAATTAACACTTGTGGAAAACTAGAAGGGGGGTTGAATAGTTTACCGCTTTTTAATTTAAGGTTTTAAATTGTTTTTAAAAATCCTAGATTCGAATTTATGTGAATTCAACACTTGCACAATATGAACAATATACTTATCTAAACAATCAATAGAATGATATGAGAAAGTAAAGTAAGACAAGAGATAAGAGTAAGAACAATCAAAACACAACGCAAGGATTTATAGTGGTTTAGTAATGAAGCACCTCTTCGCCCTACTCCACTCCTCAAGCACCAAACTAGAGAGTTTTTTTCACTATGTCAACAAACTTCCTTATGGCAGAGAAAACCGTACACAATGTTGCTTACACCGATTTACGACACAAAGCTAAATGTCGAGTTCTAATCTTAGCTAGAACCAATCTATCACAACACAACTTCACGACTTGTTCACGACTTCACAACTTCACGACTTCTTCACAACTTCACGACTTCTTCACAACTTCACTTCACCACACTACTTATATCACAACTATCTAACACTACTTGGTAAGATCACCACGATCTAATTATACTTACAAAGATCGGCAAGATCTAGCTACTATACACAACTACAAGATATACAATTGATTTACAAATATGAGACATGGATGCAACAAGATTGCAATATATACTTGAGGTGTAATACTTCTTCACTTGATGATGGAAGTATTATTCTCTTGCACTTGAGGAATTAAGCTTGGATCACTTGGAAACAAAGTTTTATGATTAAATGATCAAAGGATTTTAGTGAGATGTGTAGGCCGTTTTAGATCAGAAAGAAAGAGTTCAAAAGGTGAGAAAATAGTAAGGAAAAGTCCAGTATTTATAGGAAAAATTGGGGGAGCGTCTACCTAGGGGCGGTCCCCTTAAATAGGTGGGCGGTCCCCTTAAAATTAAGGGGGCCGCCCGTATATTTAAGGGGGCCGCCCTAGACTAGGGCCTCCCCAGTTTGTCTTTTGTGTAAGGGGAATTTTCTGGAACTTTTCTAGCCGTTTTAGGTCCGAAAATTTGAATTTCAAAATGTTTATTTTGAATAAAACATTTCTTTTAATTATAGAAAATGTTTTGTAAGTTTATAAAAATGTATACAACATTTTATAAAAGTGTGAGGTTGAATAAAAATTTCCTTTGATCATAAAATGCATTAAGCATTTATTTATTTATACCTTGAAGTGATATAATTTTCGAAATGAGAATTTACTATTAATTACTTGTTTATGTTTAATTTTACATTGAACGTTTTTATATTTTGTGATTATCAAAACGTAAAGATGTGAAAAATATTAGTAATGTTTTTGGGCATTATATTTTATCAACAATCTCCCTATTTTTGATGATTACAAAATTTAAACTCATTAAATGTAAAATCATTTTTAAACAAGTATTTAGTAAGTTTCATGTCATTTCTCCCCTTTTTTGTAGAATCAAAAAGACATTGTCAAGAATTGCTAGTAAAATTGATGGAATAAATGCTCCCCCTTGATGTGTGCCCCCCCTTGTTCGAGGGTACCAAGGAATCGAGCTATGGTTTCTTGGCTACAAAAATGAGTTAGAACAATACAAATATTTCTAACATGTAGCAAGAAGGAAAACTATGGCATACTAGTAATGCAACCAACAATAATCTTCGATTGAAGTAAAATAGTATGTAAACCACACTCATGCATACATAAGGAAAATAAATAGCATGCTAACATACATGAAAATGTTAAACTACAAAGAGTCCTATAACTAGTAGAGCTCTATAGGACTTGCTTGCAAAATGATAGATGGACAATTATTTGAGAAAACAAACATAGAGTATGTTTAGTTAGGTGAAGATGGAAGATGTGGTGGAATGATAATTATGGGTGGTTATGAGAGCATGTGTTCAATATATGAAAACATATATTGAAGTTCATCTCTTAATCTAAATATGAGAGTATGATTGTGAATGCAACACAAGCATAAATCTCCATGTGCCTCAAGAAGGTTCCAAGGAATAGGATAACCAACAATATGTGATGAAGGTGATGGAGTATCAAATTGGACATTAAATGAGGTAATTGGTGAAAGGGTGAGAGTGATGTCCATTGATACATTTTCTTGAGTTGGAGGTGGTGGAGAAACTCTTAGAGGTAGAGATGTTAGTGGGTTCAAGTAACCATTGGGTGAAAGTGATGTTGATGAGATTGGTGATTTGGGTATGTAGTCAATTGAGGATGAAGAAGTATCTTTGGTTGATGGTGTTTTGGAGGGTGCATTAGGAGCACTAGGTGATGATAGTTAAAGTGTGGGTGATGGAGTTTTTGTGTCATCATGGGTTAAATCCACAAATAATTGTTTTGATGGAATGATGTTGATTTTTGGTCTCTTGGAGGCTTTAGAAATGGAGGCTCTAGTGGATGCCATGGATGTTGATAATGGTTGGTGATTTATGGGAAGAGGAAGTAGTTTGAAAATGGAATGAGTTTGAACTAGTTTAAATAATTCCAAATTGTGTTCGAGCATTATGGGTAAAGATAGCTGAGACTAGGTAAAAGAGGTTCAAAAAGCAAAAAAAAATATTGTTTTACCCGTGAAATACTAGGGCGGTCCCCTTAATTAGGGGGCGGTCCCCTTAAAATTAAGGGGGCCGCCCTCTGTTGGTTCCATTTTTTTATAGAAAAATGATTTTTTTTTTCAGAATTTTTGTGAGAGTATTTCTGTTTTGGTAGTTTATTTGCAGCAAGCCCTATTGAGTTTGATGAGCACATTTAATCATATAACATGTAATAAACACATTAAATCTTGAAACCAAGGTGGCATAACTAGTTGATTTGAGAAAGCAACCAAAGGTTCAAGTCATCATAGCAAACAAGTGCCAACACATAAGTCTTTCCGAATACATCGAATAATCATCACACAAGTTGTTAAGAACATACACATAATGAAGTTAAAAATTGTCTTAAACTATATTTAGCCATCTAGCTCACTTCACTCCTATGTCTTCATTTCTTCTTTTTGCTAAACACTCCTTTTAGTGCCTTTCCAAATGATTTAAAACCTCCGCGCATCTCCTTATGCATTTGTTGCGTTTGGTTGAGCAAGTTGGTTTGTCGTTCAAAGAGAGTTTCATCGGTTTTTTCGAAAGCGGAAGGCATTTGGTAGTTTTGGTAGTTAAGAGGATCAAGAGAGTTAAGATAGGTGGTAGGAGATGGAGTACTTGCATGAGAAGTTTCGACATCATCATCATCATCATCATCATCATATTGATGAGATGACGTGCCTTGATGATGAGAAGATGAATAAGAGACGGAATGACGTACCTTGCCATGATCACTTCGAGGTCGTCGAGTTTGTTTAAGAGCAAGTAGACGCATGACTCGCTCAACAATGTTATAGATGCCATTGTCAAGATGAGGAAACATTTCCATGACGTGTCGATAAAGACGAGTAAGAAACATGCCATACATAAGATTTACGGTTGGAGTATCTCTAGCACATTGGATTCTTTTGACGAAGAAATAAGCAAGATTGTATTGTTCCTCGGCAACAACACAATACAACATATGAGCAAGACAAGCAGGGAGACGGTCCCGATGTCCTCCTAGTTCGAACACATTCTCTCGAATGAGTTCTTCCCATTGCTTCATATCGGGGCTTAATTCTTTGGTGAGAATTTGATTTGGATTGAGAGAGACCGTTTGACTTTTGATGGTACTGTAACACCCCCATTTTGATAATATAGCAGCGGAAGCTAATCTGGGGTATTACTTCATGAATCACAGACATGATCATAGAAAACAACTCAAAAGAGACGTTTTTAAAAGATACATTATCATTCATTTAAAATCAGAGTTTTACAAAGGCAGGTCCCAAAATCTAGAAATATAAAATGTGAATGATAACAAGTTTTAGCCATCTTCAAGTCCATGCCACTCCATGTCATAAGTTGCTTAATTACCTGGGATAAACATGCTAAAAAGGATCAACATAATGGTTGAGTGAAATTCATAGGTTTGAAATGTAATAGTTAAATACAGGTTATCATAATGGAAATATTTGCATTGCAGGGACAATTATTATGGAAAACAGTATGGAAAACAGTATTATCATGGAGAACAGTTGAATGCAAGTTTAATGGTAAGTGGGTTACGTTGTTATACACCCGTTATTGGTAATAATTGCAACGAATACAATTATCATGGAAAAATGGTAACATTATTATTGTGGAGAACATTATTATTATGGAGAACAGTTGAATGCAAGTTTAATGGTAAGTGGGTTACGTTGTTATACACCCGTTATTGGTAATAA